>JAHRIG010000040.1:106536-123008 GCA_020311275.1 Eira barbara
CACAGAGTCACAGCCTGAGGGGCCCCAGACCAGGGCCCAGGCTAGACAGGCCACCAGCATCAGGGCCCTGGGCCACTGAGCACCATGCTGACCTGCAAAGCCAGAGGTGGCCAGGCGAGGGGACGGCCCAGTGCCTGTGGCTCGTCTGCACGAAGTGTGTGATGCCAGATCCAGCCCCTTTGGAGGGGAAGTCCAGGCTCCAATGCGGGGAGCCATGTCCAGGGCACTGCCTCACAAGAATGGCAGCCAAAGAGCACGATGTCGGTCCCTCGCCTGGGAGCCCCTATGTTGGGCAGGTACGGCAATGCATGGGGGACAAGTGTGGCCTCTCTGGCCATCTGCGAACCAACACCGTCAACTGCCTCGCCAGGTCCTGGCCTGCCTCCTCTGAGCCATCAAAGCTGTCCCTCCCTGCTCCCAGGGACACCCTGCAACAGACCCCCCCGCCCCCACCTTCTGTTTCCGTCCCTCGGACTTCAACCTAGAGCCCAGGGGACCTACCCATCCCAGCCTGGCACCAAAATAAAGGACCCAACGGTGAACAATGCTGAACTACGTGAGATGGGTGACAGGAGCCCATGAGGGCCGACAGCCAGCCTGGCCACCTGACGCAGGCTGGTCCTCAGGGTGAGGGCTGGGTGCAGCCTAACACCTGGGGCCGGTTCTCTGCCAGAACGGACAGGCGATGAAGACAGCGGGGATGGCGTGCAGGCTGGGAGCACGGCCCTGCTCTCCCCCTGACCCTAGCTGCAGCTCCTTCTCTCCCAGAGACCAGCCAAACTCCATGAAGGGACAACTTGTCCCGTCACATACAGGGTGCCACGGAGCTAGCAGACTCCCCCAGAACTTCCCAGGGGAGCAAGACACGGAGCAGCCGGGCTCACACAGCCCCCCTAGGTCCCTGCGGCTGTGATCCTCGGGGTCGCCCTGCCTCTTCGGGCCCTAACGACACCTGGAGCTGTCTGCACCCACCCACTGTTGGGAGAGGCCTGGCTGCCTCGGAGTCCGTGCAGCAGGCCTCCCCTCCTTGCTGGTGTCTGAGTTGACCTGCACCAGGTTGCTGTTCTGTCCCTGCTCTGTCTGGTTCACGAAGTAGTGTGGGCCACCCAGGTCTCTGCACCTCTCCACTGAGCTCTCACAACACCAGAACGTGAGAGCAAGGACCAGGCCGCCATCTGAAACACAGTGACAGCATTCCAGACCAAGTCCTTATTGTAAGAGGCTCTCTGAGGAGTCACGCGGGGAGCTGCTCCCACAGTGCCTCAACCCCAGCTTGCGGACAGAGCCCTACTCGGCCACACCCAGCCCAGGCCCTCTGGACACCTGCAAGGCCCAAACAGGAGTGTCCGTGGCACGACCCCGCTTCGGGTCTCTGGGCTGAGAGAGCCAGGTGTGCACAGCTGCCGGTACTGGGAGGCGGCCCTCACTGTTGACACATCAGTACTGACATCCACACCTTCCTCTAACCTGGGAATCAGTTATCCAGGACCCAGCGTTCTTACCTTGTGACACACCAGGGTCCCCACAGCCTATGAACAAGCCCTGGCAGATCTAGGCCGGCCGAGCAGGGAGCAGGTAGCCCAGAGAGGGCCAGCATTCCCACACTACTGGGCCCCAGAGAGGGCACCTTGCTGCCCCATCCGGGTGGGCAGACCACAGCCAACAGTTCCAGAGACGTCCCACCTGCAGCGCTTGGCCTCACCCTGGAGAGGAAGCCCCTGGAGGCAACCATTCCAGGACCTCCTCCCCAGGCAGATTGGTGTCTCCTCCAAGAGTGACACACTGGGGTTTCTGTGGCCGACCTCAGGCTCTGCCTGGCCTAACGTGAGAGCAGCTCTGCTGTCACTAGGACCGCTTCCTAAGGGTCACAGATATACCCCCTCCCAAGTCAAAAAAGGATGGGGCAGGAGGGCCCCGTGAATGTCCTCAGTCAGTCCAACTGGACGCTCTCCCTTGTGGGAAACACAAGGGCCACAGCGCCCATGGCAGCCCAGCAGCAGCCACCTCGAGAGAAGCAGAAAAATGCCCAAGACACCAGAGAGAGGCCACAGGGACAGAAAGCAGACAAGAGGACCAGCGGGGAGAGGAAGGGCCGAGCGCAGAGTCTGATGCCCGGAGCAGGACCCGGGACCGTCAGGAAGCGTGCCCACCGTCCCCCGCCAGCTGCAGAAGGCTTTCCTGGAGCTGCCCCTGGAGCAAGGGGCTGGAGGTGGAAAAGCAGTTAGGGCTGGGGGAGGTGTCGCATGTAGCCACCGTGAAGGCACGGAGGGTGTCATAGCAGAGGAACTCACGGTGAGTTTACGCTGGAGACAGATGAGCTGTGAGACACGGCACCCCGAGTGTGCTTTACGAAACTGCACATGCAAGAAACAAGACAAAACAGAAGTGAGAAACCAGAGAGGGCTCTAAGGGGCACAGAACACGTTTAAGCCACATCAGGTCAGGGCACAGGCTGCAGTGGGCGTCTGGGCAGGAGGCCGGGGACGCGTCCATCAGAACGGGCACCAGCTGAGACCTCGGGGTAAAAGAGAAGTTGAGAAAGAAAGAGCATCGGGCGGAACAGTGACACAAGAAGGAGCACGGCACCCCCCACGGCCAGAGGACAAGAAGCTGCGGTCGGGGGGCCATCCCCACAGCTTGGCACCCTCGGCCCCACGCACGGCATGGGGCTTGGAAGGAGCCAGCACCAAGCGTCCCTGAATTCCAAATGGCTCTTGCCTGCCACTGTGTGTCCCACTGCCACGGGGCTGCCGTGGGACAACCTGTGCATTGGCCTTGCCTCTGAGACAGAGCAAAGCCAGCTAACGCAGGACACCTTACCTTTGGGCTACCCCTGAGCCCTGCCACCTGCCTGGCCCGCTCTGCCCTTGCGCCCCTGAGTCCTGGGCCCCTCAGGCTCCAAACCGGGTGCTATAGCTCACCGTGACCCTCCCAGGGGCACACGGGCTACATCACCAACCCACTTCCTCACTGTGACTCCAGCCATTTTCCAGAGACTCTCTGGACGCCTTCCGAAAACCAAAGGAGAAACCAGAAATCTCTACGGTCCTTCCCCCTTGAGGTCATTCCCCTAGGGGAAGACCCCACGGCTTCCCAGCTCCTTCTCGAGGCCGAGTCTACACACCGAGGGGCTCAGAGCAACTCATCCTCCTACAGGTCCCAGGAGGAAAGAGGAGTGTGGGTGTGGGTGGGTGTGCAACGGAGTGTGAGGGTGCGCACGATGTGTGCATGTGAGTGTGCATGCGAGTGTGTGGATGCGTGTGAGGTGAGTGAGCATGTGTGGTACTGGGTGTGAACATACGTGACAGTGAGTGTTGGGCGTCCTGAGTGAATGGTGAGTGTGCGTCAGCATTCGGAGTGCGGGCGAGGAGGAGGGTGACCGAACACGGAGAAGTGGGAGACCACGTCAGCCTTAGCATCCATTTCCTGCCAGGAGCCTGAAGGGGCCATCACCTGAGGCCACAGCCTGACTCCAGAAGGCAGGGACATCCTCGGAGGAGGCAGGAGCCCCGCCCCTCGGGCTCAGCACAGTCGCACAGAACCCAGGGACACCCTCGCACACTGAGGGCAGTAAGGGCCCCTCTGCTCCCAGGGCGCCACAGCCTCTGGGCCAGTCCTCTTGCCTCACAGACCACACGGCTTGGCTACGGGCGGCAGAGTCAAGGCGAGTGTCACTCGGGGCCTCAATCACAGCCCAACCAGCAGCAGCAGACAAGCCCACCCTCCCAACATGATTCACTGGGGAGGAGAAACAGCCGGGAGGGTGGGGGCGACGGACAGACAGACACCAGGAGGCCTGAGCCTCGGCTCCCGCGCTCAGAGAGGAAAGCCAACACCACACGCCCAGAGCTCAGACCTCTTCCCCAGGGCGGGATCTCCAGTGACCGCATCGGATTGACCGCCCTCCGATGTAAGCACACAGAGGACGCGCCACAGGGGACGAAGCTGCATCCCAGGGGAACCCGCCCAAGAAGGGGGAGTACAGAGGCCAAGGCCGGCACACACCCAGGCTGGCACGGCAGGAGCGAGTGGACACCAAGCTCAGGCCGCACCGTGGGGAGAACACCTGTGCCTCCCCGGGAGCTCCGCCTGAGAGAAAAGCAGCACCGAGGCGGTGGGCAGGCCCACAGCTGGAACTGTGACCCACCCTGGGCCTGGGTGTGCCCGTTTGCAGCCTCGTGGCTACAGAGCAGTGTCCCCGCAGGAGGACGGGGACCGAGAAGAGCACCCAGACCTCTTTGTGGCCTGACAAGTTCTCCCTGGTTGTGCCAAGGGCCCAGCACCTGCTGCCGAGAGCTCTCAGCCCGATGGGAACAGACGCCCTGCCCTACACCCTAAGGCACAGGCAGCTCTGGCAGGGACGGGGCCCATGGGACAGCACCCCCCTCTAAAAGCAGAGAAGGCAAATGCTGAAGAGAAACTCACAGGCCCAGGAACGGGTCAGACGCTCTCCAGCTCCCTCTGCTAACGCAGACCGCCAGCAGCTACAAAGCTCAGGAGAAGGGCCGTCTGCCGGGTCACCACCAAGCAAGCCCAGGACCATGCCGTCCGAGTCACCAAATCAGCCCAACAACCCAGAGACAGCTGAGCCCTGAGCCCCCAGTAGCTGTCTGAGTAATGACTGCTGAGTCCTCCCTGGCTCTCTGCAGCCCCCCAGCATCCCTGCCCCGGAGTCAGGGGCCTCCTCTAGCTTCTTCTCCCCCAGAGGCCAGTGCTTCCTGCCCGGCTGAGGGGCAGGTCCTCTGCAAAGGCCTTCCTAGCAAACAGGCCATCCCCCTGGGGACCGCTGGACAGGAGCAGGGCCACTACGACGCACACACACACACCACACACGTGTACTCACACACACAAGCAGACACGGGCCCTCTCTCACACCTGCACACCCGCTCTCCCCGCAAACTCGTCCACCTGCCAGCACACACTGGGCAGCCCGGACGCGCGTGTCACTGCAGCTGTTTCCGGGGCTGTTCCTGGGGAACCGGGAGAGGGAGGGAGGCCCGCTGGGTCGGAAATCGGAGGTCTGTAGCAGGTGGGCCGTGGCACCGAGGACAAGTCCCCAGATCCGATGCACTCAGCCTGGCCTGGAGAACGAGCTCCCAGTGAAAGGAGGGCTCCTTCCTCTGTGCTCTCTCATGGCCACCCTGATCCTAGCCCAGATGTCCTCCCTCGGTCCCAGTCCTCCCTGCCCACCACAGGGGACCTCCCCCAGCAGACAGCAGCCTTTGGCCCTGGGCTGAGCCCTCTGTCCCAACTCTGAGGCCCCAGTACTTCCCACTGGGGTTTGCAATGTGCCTGGAGGCTCGGGGGAACCTCAGGGTGACCAGTCTCCCCGGGGAAGCCTCGGCCCTGCCTTCACCTTTTGTCATCCTGGAGGCTTCCCTTGGCCTCTGTCCCCGTACTGAACCCTTGGAGACGTTTTGGGGAAGTGCATTAGGTCTCCTGGGCTGCCGACGTGTGGCGCGAATCTTCTGGCTCAAAAACCCATCCCTAAACAGCGGAGTCTGGACAGACACACTGACCCGACCCCCGACTCACACCCCGTGTCCAGCCAGAGGCCCGGAGCCACCCAAGCCCGCTGAGGACCAAGTCAGAGCCGGTCCGGCCCCCGGAGGGAGGGCCGCACGCCGCCACGCCTCGCCCCACCTGGAGCGGGGAGAAGCCACGGGGCTCCTCCCAGCGAACGCTCGCTGCTCGAGGGCTGCTGCAGGAGGGCAGCCGGGAGGGGGGCCATTCCCTCGCATCACGGCTCCTGGGGGCTGCATCCTAAGAAGCTCCAGCCAATATAAGGGATTCCGAGGAAGCCCCTAGGAGGAGTGTCCTGCGGAGGACCCAGCCCAAGACTGCAGCGACCCCCACCACCCACCATCCCCCCCGGAGCCTTACGCAGCGGCGATGGAGATGTTGGCGGCAGACATGGGACTGACTTCAGCCACTTCTTTGGCCTTTTGGAGAGCGAGCTTCTGATTGGCTGCTTCTTCCATCTCCTCCTCGTCCTGCTCAAACAGACAGAAGCGTGATGCGCCTACGCGCACCACGCCAGCTCCCCCCACCCCCGCCGTGGCCTCTAAGTCCCTCCTGCCCTCTGCACCTGGGGGCCGGGCAGCGGCTCCAGCCCTGAGCACCAATTCCACACAAGCTCCCCGGCAGCCATCAGGGACCCCCTTCTATGCCTGCTCCTCAAGGCAACAGTCCCCAAGACCTCTTGCTATGGGCCATCTCCCAGGGTGCCACAGCTGGTGGCGTCCACCCCACTTGTGAGCTCCAGCCACGGGGACCCAGCTGCCGCCTGCATGTCTATCCCACAGCATTTCCCACTCGGCGCCGTCAGAATGCGAATCCATCCTCCTTTCCCCCCGCCGCTGCCCTTCCGCCTGAGGAGGACCTGTCCCACCTGGACAAGGCTTCTGCCCCGAAGCTGAGAGCAAAGGCAAGGGGCAGAGCTCTGCACCCTGAGCCTGGATCCCGGCCCCACACCACTCACAGGAATCAGCGGCAGGACTGGGTCTCGCAGGACCACCTCCTAGCCTTGGAGCTCTTCTTCCTCGGGCCCATCAGGTCACACGTGTCTACCTGTCTCCAGCTGTGGCTGTGGCAAGTCCCTCCCTGTGTCCGCCTGGACAGCCACTCACAGTGCCCATGTTCCCTCCACCAACACACTCCTCGGGAGGACCCGCAACTCTTCAACACACGTGGATACCTTGCCTCTGCCTCCCATGAGAAGGGAAGTGGACATCAGGGCAGACCCTCTGGTCTGACCCCAGGTCTCCAGGAAGAACCAACACGCTCTGCTCCTGGGATCTGGATGAAAGCTCGGGGCTGCGCCCGTGTGCCCACGGAGGGAAACTAAGGCCTCCATGTCACTCAGCTAGACTGCAGAGACCACCCGTATTCCCCCAAATCCCCCAATCCCGAGCCCACCTGGCTTCCATGGAAAGTGACATTCCCACTGTGGCCCAAAATGTCCACAAATTTTCTCCTAGAGGTCCCCAAATGGCCAGAACTAAGACCGTTAGCTGCCTGCAGACTTCCCAGCAAGACGTCCTCAAGCTTCAGGCTCCACAGAGCAGGCAAACTCTATCTACTACTCTATCTACCACAGAACCCCTGTCAAGGCCCTTCTTCAAGCTGTAGACGCCATCCTGGTCCCCAGCCCTCCAGCCCAAAGGGCGAGCTTCTACAGTTTATTTCCACTTTGAAAAGAACGTGATGCTGTAATACATTGTGGGAACGTACAGGAAGGACCCGGAAACCCTCCAGCCAGACACAGCTAGGTCTCTACCTGCCCCAGCTGCCAAGTTAGGGGAATTCCCGAATTGGGGCAGGTGGCCCCAAGGGGCCATCGCACAGGCTGTCTGTGCATGGAGACAGGGCCCCAAGGACATGGCCTCCCGGTGTGTCCTCACTGCAGCACAGCTGGAAGAGACAGTGAGAACTTCAGACTCAAGCTCACCCCTGCCCCAAGACAGCCAGTGCTCAGACCACCAGGGCTCCTGGGCTCTGATTCTTGGGGACCCAGAAATCCGGACCCCAAGATGTGCTCTGTGGATGCAGGGCCCCCTGGCCCTGCCCCAGCAGCCCAGCCAGGAGTCTCAGACTGTCACTCTCAAGCAACTTCTGGATGGCCGAGCCCGTCTCGCCCAGGCTGACATGGAAACGAGCAGGCCGGTGGGACTTCCGCGTCCTCAGAAGGCAGCAGCCAGAGCAAGGGAGGCATCTCTACCCACAGGCAAGAGCACAGCCTCAGCCTGGGTTGGGAGAAGAGGCAGTCTGAGCAGAAGCAAAGGAAGACACGTGACTAAGCCTTCCTCCAGCAGGAGCCCGTCTTCCAGAGAGCAGGGAGGGGGCGGCGGGGGCCCTGCGGGGCTTGCATAGTCGGGAGACCTGGGCCCAAGAGGCCCCTCTGCTGACCGCAGACTCGTCCCACACCTGCCCTCCTCGCGGAAGGCCTGCGTCTGGCTGGGCCCCAGGACACCAATGGCGTTGCAAGCTATGCTGGACCACAGCAGACACACGCAGGGGTCTAACACGGGTAAGCTCCAGCACACGGGCACGCGCACAGAGAGGGACACACACAGGGCACGCACTCCGCCGAGAAAGCAAGCACACGGGTCCTCTGCTGCAGTGGGCCTGACAGGCGGCTGGACCCTCCGCACCAGGAACTGGGGCTCGTTCAAAGCACAGGCCTGAGGCCGAACCGCGGGAGAGCCAGCCGCCCCATCCACGGCTGTGTCCTCGGGAAGGAAACCACAGGGGAGGACGTGTACAATCACACCACCCGCCAGGCTCCAGGATGAGAGATGAGTGTTAGAGGCCGCCCACTGGGCCCCCGCCGGGACAAGAGGCTGTCCTGCTGAGCCACAGACCTGCCGACAAGGAGGCGGCAGCTGACCCTGCTGGAGCCAGCCAGGCCCAGCCTCGAAGGACGGCACTGCCCGGTGACCGCCCCAGCTCAACCATGCACTCAGGACTGACCACCGGGGCCCCCTCGCTGCCCAGAGACAAGCACAGGGACCCTACACCTCCCTTCGGGGTCTCCACTGCACGCGTGCCTCTGGCTGAGGAGAACCTGCCACTTCATTCAGCCACGTCTCCTGATACACATCACGGTCCTTCCCCCCCGAGGCCAGTAGTATGCCACCACTCCTCAAGGCTCTCTATGGGCGGCACCTCTTGTTCCGGCCACTCTTTCCAGCCTGTGGCTTCTGCATGAGCCGTCCTTCCTGCCCTGGTGTCTCTCACGCTTCCTCCACACCATCACCACACCAAGCAGCAGCCTAACTCGCACCTGCCTGAGACCTTGAGGAGACTCGCCCAGACAGTGGTCACATGAGTCCTTAACCCTGGACTGGCCCTCTGCGGGGCCCTCTGGACCCACGCAGTGGGACACGGGTGGCTGCCCCACCCCCGTCCCCCCTGGGCTGTGGGCTGTGTCCCTACACACGTACCTTGGTCAGTTCCTGAGCGTTGGCAAGATTGTCCACGGCAATGGCCAGGAAGACATTCAGCAGAGTGTCTGGTTGGCTCCAGCTAAGGAAGGGAACCTTCTGCCCCAGCCCCCAGCCTCCCACAGTCACAGCCCAGCTTCCCCTGTGCAGAACTGGGCCCCCTCTCTCCAGGTCCTGACGAGACTTCAGCCTCCTTCCCTTAGCGGCCACATGCCCCTCCAGTGCCCTTGCTCCGCTGGCCCGTCACCCACAGACACAGCCAAGCCCAGCGGACTGGACTGCCGCCTCTTCCCACAAGCTCCTGTCCTGTGCACCTCGGGGCAGCATGTCCCCAGGACCAGATCGTCCCTGCACTCTGTTCCAGCAGACCCAGGCCCTCCCCCGTCACCTCGTCCCTCAGCACTGCCAACATCTGGAGCGGGGCGACCCTTTGCGTGGGACGTTGGGCACCATCTGCAACCCCCTGCCCAGCACCAGGGTGCAGCAGCCCCTCCCCAGGGCAACCACACCATCTCAGACCCGGCCGGTGTCTTCTGTGGGAACGGTCACCCCAGTCAGAGCCCCGGCACAGAGCTCTTTCCCCACAGGCCTGGGGACGCACCACCCCCAACCCAACCCAGGCGCAGCTGTTTCCGCCAGAGCCAACCTTGAGGAGCAGCCGGTTTGTAGAAGTCCAGCAGCGATGACTGTGGCTGGTCAGGACCCAGTTTGGCAGGGAGATGCCTCTGAGACTCAAGGGGACCCATGTACCCGGGTACTGCCTCATAGGCAAGGCTGCTCAGGGCTCCAGCAGATTAGAGGACGGGACACGAGGCTGGGATCCACTTCCCCGCACTAACCTAGCCACGAGCACCTCAGAGGCCTTCCCACACCTGGAGAGCAGGTCTAAGGCCAGGACCTAGAGCTTAGGGCCCAGCCGGAGAGATGCACAGAGGCAGAGGGAATGACGCCCGTTGGCCAGCACGAGGCCTGACCACAGACACCCCCGGCCTGACCGTGCAGGGTCAGGATGAGCTGTGATGAGCTCCAGGCCACTGCTTGGTCTCGGGGGTGAGGGGGGCGGCACCTCCTTCTGGACAGCACTCATTCCCCACCCCTACCGCCACCATTTGAGTCAACACTGCAGGCTCCTTCCCTCTCCAACAACCCCGGTGGCCACTCCCGTGTTTCCTGTCAGCCACCTCCAGGTCCCACCCACCTGCAAACAGTGAAACGAACACTCCCCCCAGCCCCCCCCCCCCGGGACTCCTCCTTGCTGGGTTTCCCCACAAAGGCAGGGCTCCCTGCCGTGGAGTCCAGAGCTGACAGATGGTGTGAATGGAGGCCAGCGGAGAGCCAGCCAGGCAGGGGCAAGGAGAGACGAACAGGGTCAAGTGTCCACGTGTGCATGTGGGGAAATAGGGCAGAGCCGTAGGGCGGTCTGGGAGAAGAGGACTCACACCTGTCTGGGCCAGCTCCCCCCTTTCTCTGGGCCCCACGGGGTATTAGGGCAGCGGTCTCTGAGTGGGGCACCCCGGCCTCGGCCTCGGCACCAGCGCTCTCTGGGGAGCCCACGGCGTCATCCTCGTGGGCTAGAACCTGCACGTCAACCACTCGGGGGCTCTGATGTACAGACGACTCTAGGGACCCAAGTGTCCCTGCTCAGCCCGGATTTCCCTCCCGGGCAGAGGGCCCACATTCACACCCTCTCTCCTGGCTCACTACACTCCCCCTACGTCCTGACCCTGAAGCCTCCTCTTCCCCGGTGGCCGGACTGAGGGCAGAGCTGCCGCGGAGCTCCTGGGCTTTCTGGCCCCACGCACACCCTCCCAGCCCGAGGTCCTGAAACATGAGCCCAACAGGCTCCCAGCACGGGAAACCTCGCTGCGTATTTCTCTGCGGGTAGGATATGTTCAGCAGGGAGCAGTTTTTAAAAGCCCAGTGCCAAAATTTAACCACTGAATTAAAGTGGGCCAACAAAACAAGACCAGACCCACGGCCGCAGGGTTCAAAGCCCGTGTCTCCCCACAGCGTCCCTCCTGCGCCTGCCCCTGACCGTCCCGTCCCCTCTGCAGACCGACGTGTGGCGCGTGCTTCCCTCAGCCTCCGGATCCCCCCGGCTCAGGCAGCCTGGAGAACATTCCCCGTGTAGACTTAAGCCTTAAGCCGGTTCCCCTGTGGGAGGAGCCGCACCGTTCCCACGGGGGTGGGGCGGGGGGGAAGGAGAGGCAGGCCCAGACCAAGCACTAGCCAAAAGCTGCACCCCAGCCCCAGAGAAGGATACAATTTCCAAACAGCGTCAGGACAATGAAGTAAAAGGAGGAGAACATGCCTCTGCTGACGCCGCCCTGCGACTCGATCCCGTGGTACATCACAGCGTTCCAGTCCTCTCCCGTCAGGATCTGTGGGGAACGGCACCACAGGGCACGCCTGCCTGACCACCTGCGCCCACGGGCACACGCAGGTGCACGCTCAGGGGCGAGACGCGGCTGTGTCCTTAGAGCCCAGGGGCACACGTGCGCGCACACACGGGCTGCTAGAGGACAGTGCTTCTGGAGGGCAAAATGGCCCACAGTCCTCCAGAGAAACTTCCAGAAAGACACAGGTCCCGAGAAATGCATACGCTTCAGCTTTTCGGCCAAAAACAGAAGGGAGCGCCGAGCCGAAGGGAAGGTGGCAAAGACGAGGAGGAGAACCGTAGCCGTGAGCTGGGGAAAGGGGGCCGGGCTGGGGAGGCCGGACTCCCACCCCCAGAGCCGCCTGGGCCATGATGTTGTCTGGGAGATGGGGGGGTCCAGCAAAGAGGGTGGCTGGACGCAGTCCCTGCCCATCGGGAAACACGTCTCTTCTTGCTGCAGCACATGTGGGGAAGTGTAAGAGGAGAATGTAAGAGACGTTCACGTGTCCACCCACCAAAATGGACACTGCTCGCATCTGTCCCGTGGGCATCAGGGCCCACTGGCCGTGGTCACTCCCGACAGATGACCCAGTCACAAACCTGGTGAGGAACCACGTCAATAGAATTCCACTTACACGGCACATGTGTCTATGAACCACGCTCACCACGGGTGTTCCAACACTCCCGGGAAGGCATCAGACGACACACGCCGCTCATCGGCTTGCCGCCCTCACCCAGGATCGTAACTTTGAAGTCCACGCACACGGGGCACACAGACCCCCTGACTCCCGACCCCCAGCGCACAGTGTCCCTCGGGCCCGCTGCCTTCCTTCTCCCCGGGGTTGTGCTGCCGAGTCTCACCGCACGCACGGAAGGTCTGCCCACACTGGGGACGGCCAGGAGGCAGGCCACGTGCACCTCTGCCCAGATGAGAGGCGTCCTAAGCGACAGTGCAGGGACACTGCTGCCGGCTGAGGAGCGAGAGGGCCAAGCTGCTCAGGGGCCGTCCTCCGGGGCCTCCCCGGACGCCTGGTCTTCCTCGCCCTGACCACGAGACCTCCGCGAGTGTCCTGGTTCGCTCCCGCCCTCTGTCTGCAGAAACTACTCACTGGAGAGCTCCCGGCTTCTGCTTTATGACCAAGTGCCACGCATCTAAGAAACTCCTCTCCATTGGAAGGCAATAAAAGTACTCTTCTGTGTTTTCTTCAAACCATTGTAAAGTTTGGTTTCTCACAATTAGGTTTTTAATCCAACTAGAGCCTGTGCTTCCTGTTCTGTGTACGTGTGGGGATGAAGACAGACGTTCTGCCCCCGTGGAAAGCCAGCTTTTACAGGGGCCCCTCCTCCTGCTGTGGCCAGCCTCCCACCGAGCCTGGCCATGTTTCCGGCTTCTCTCATGTGCTCTCCTGGTGTTTCGTCCTCGTATCCCAACCCTCCCGCCGTAGCTTCGTGAAAACTCTTACCCGTGGTAAGGCAAACCCTGCCTTCCTGAATTGTCTTGGCGATTCTTGGATGCTGAGTCTTCCACATTATCAATACGCTGAATTCCAAGAGATTATATTAAGAGAACAGATGCCTCTGCCACTTTCAGGCCTCCCTCCCCATTATAAATATGCCCCCTGTGTACCCAGATCTGTAGGCCCTTTGATAACAAGTCTTAATTTCCCCCGTAAAAGGCTTACATACTGTTTCTAGATTCCTGGGTGTCTTACAGCTTTTGTTGCCTCTAGAATGAAATATTTCATTTTAATTGAATTTTCCAATCGAATGGTTAAGTCACAGGAAAGCTATATTTTTGTATGTTGGTCTTGTGTTTAGCAGCACAAGTGAATTTTATGTCCTTGGTAGGACATTAAGGTAGGACATCACCTTATACTGTGCCAGGCCCAGGGCAGGAAAAGAGCTCTACAGACCCCTTGTCTTTAATGGTTAGGATGCTATTCAGGTTTTTAATTTCTTCTTGAACTAACTTATGTGTTTGAGGTTTTCCTATAAAAGTGCATGCTTCCCTTAGTTTTCAAATCTCTGGCCATAATATTTTGGGGGATTTAAAATAATCTCTCCCTTCCCTGCAGGCGTGCCTCCCCCGCAGTCTCTAGTTTTCATCTGTGCGTTCTCTCTTGGCCGGTCTTGCCGAGATGCTGTCTACTGTATCAGTCTCCCTGACAGCAAGCTTTTTATGATTTGGCCGTCTTGGTGTTTTAGTTTTGTGTTATGAACCATTTCTTCCTGCTTTCAATTTTTCTTTTGTTTACCTATTCGCTTTTCTAGGTTTTTAAGACAAGTACATCACTAGTTTATTTCCAGTCTTCCTTTTATTTTGACGATTGCATTTCAGGTTGTAGGATTTCCTTCTGTCTCATTCCGTAAGTTTGGATGTCATAATTCACATCTAAGCACTTTGTGAGTCTCTTGTGGAGTCTTGTTTAGCTCGGTCCTTCAGCTTTCAAATCTAGGGAAGGTTTCGAACACCTTCTTATACATGGTATGTTTATTTACATTCCATTAAGAATGTGCTCTACAGGATGACAAATCCTCAATACTTGTAGGAACTTCCTGGGTGACTTAACATGTGGTCAGTTTCCATGAACGTCCTCTGTGTCCCAAATGATGACTGTTTCGTTTGCCATCGGCTGGGGGAAGAGCTCCACAGACCTCACCTCATCCTGCGTTTCGACAGAACCGGATTCCGAACCTCGCGTGAGGCGGGACATCCACGGGCTTCTCTCCGTTGCCGCTCAGGGCGCTGAGAGGTCATGCTGGCCCACGATCGCTGCCTTCTTTCTGTTGTTATGGAACGTGCTTCTTCATTTTTACCAAAGCTTTTCTCCCTTAACTTGAACTTGGCTGATATTAGTATCATACCAGCTTTCTTGTGCGTGATTTCTACTTTGTTAACTTTTTTGTGTCCCTCAACGTTTTATTTCAGTCCTCTTTCAAACACTCAGAAAGGAAGGATGGGTAGTTCCCAGCAGACCTCTGTGTACCGACTACCGGGCTTGAGAGCCGTCAAAGGGAGAGGCATCCCCCGACTAGAACGCCTCCAGCCTCCCAGCGGCACGGCACCCGCATCCGGTCTTCCTCATTCCCTGGCAAGCGTTTCCATTTTCACTGCGAGATGCTATAGACGATACTGTTTTTCATGTTTCCATCCTTATTTAAGTAGTATCATATGCTGTGTATTTTTCTGAATCTTGGTCTTTTTTTGCTTAATATTATACTTGTGAGATCCATCCGAGTTAACACGTTTAATTCATGTTCCTGCTGTACAGAAACCACAACACACTCTTCTTATCCGTGCTTGTGACAATCAGCATCGCTGGCAACACCGTTATTTGCTCCTCTAAGGAACGCTGCTATGCCGTCTCCCACGCCTCCCCGTCTCCTTGTGCGGCCCAGCAGGAGACGCTGCAGAGCACAGACCCACAACAGGAAGCACGCGTATGCAAGTTCTCGTTATTAGATTTTATGACATTACTCTACCCGCAGTGGGCGACCAACCCAACGAGCACAGAGGAATCTCCATTTCTCCACATCTTCCCTAAAACTTGGTATTGGATTTCTTAACTTCTGCGCTGCTGACGGGTGGAGAGGTTGTCTCGTAGTGGGTCTAACTTGCATCTCAAGCAGCACCGGTAATGGTTCTCACAGGCTTTCGCGTCAGCCCAGCTTCCCCTCCTGTGAGATGCCGCAGCTTAACACTCTGCCTCTCGCTATGACGTTGTCTTTTCTCTTTGATTGGTGGAAGTTCTTGACGTGACCTGGACATGTCAGTGGTTATTCTAACACTGTGGAAATGTCCTCTCCAAGTTTATGACTTTTTTAAAACCTTTTCATGGTGTCTTCTGAAGCACAGAAAGGTCTACTTTAGCTGTCAAATTTGCCCATGTTTTCCTTCATGGTCTGTGCTTCTTGCATCTTCAGAAGGACTTCCCTACCTTGAGCTGGTACCGTTACACTCCTGTGCACCTTCTAAAATTTCAGATTTGCTCTTCACACCCAGGTCTTAGTCTACAAGCTCATTTCAAATATGGAACAAGGTAGCACCCAATTTCCTGTTTTGCTCTGTGGGTGACCAAATCGTCCCGTGCCGTCTGCAGGCGCACTTCACGCTGGAGCCCAGACCCCATGAGCACAACACACGGCGCGTGTGTCCTGAGTACGCGCGCGCGGCCTTATGCCCGCTGCCTTCCTCTTCCGCAGAGAGAAGTCTACCCACTGACAGAGCTCCCCTTTCTGAACATTCAGCTGAACCCTAGCCCAGATGAACCTGCTCACCCCTACATGGAGTCCTGGCTTGGGAAGTTATTCCTTGTGATCTCCTTATTTACTGCAAATAAAAGTTCCCGTTGTGTGGCACCTGCCCCCTGCTGTGGTCTCTTCCTGCAAGTCACAAGCGGCAGCCCCATCAGCGTGGTGGGTTTACCGCGGTGACACAAGCAGCGCCCACATCAGCGTGGTGGGGGTTACCGCGGTGACACAAGCGGCAGCCCCATCAGCGTGGTGGGGTTTACCGCAGTGACACAAGCTGCGCCCACATCAGCGTGGTGGGGGTTACCGCGGTGACACGAGCGGCAGCCACATCGCATGGTGGGGTTACCGTGGTAACCCTAGACTCATGAAGCCGGTACCTTCCTTTTTGTCTTCTCCGGAGTCACCTGCGCGCAACTGGAGTAACGTCTTTCTTAAAGTTTCACAGAATTTACTCATAAAATTACCAGAACGTGGCGGCTTGGGTAGGCAGATTTTTAATCATTCAATTTCTGAAACAGTTCAGGTCTTTCATTTCTTCGTGGGTTAGTGTAATGTTATTTTTTTTCTTCTAAGCCGTTGGTTTTACTAAACATACGGAGTCTGTGGTGCTTTTGGCGACCGGGCAGTTGGTAACCCTCCGTATCTGTGTTTGAACGTGGCCAGCTCCCCCTCGCGCTTGAGCCTCGGCTCTCTCGATCGTATGCTGGGGTCATGGTGGCCGGACCCCAGGATTTCACGTTCCCTCCCCGACCCTCAGACTGTCATTCTTCAGCGGGGAGACGCTTTCTAGGGTCCGCTCGTGGTGGGTGTGCTCGTGGTGGGTGTGCTCGTGACGGGTGTGCTCGTGGCGAGTCCGCTCGTGGCGGGTGTGCTCATGGCGGGTGTGCTCGTGGCGA
>JAHRIG010000040.1:123221-263721 GCA_020311275.1 Eira barbara
GCTCGTGGCGGGTGTGTTCATGGCGGGTCCGCTCGTGGCCGGTCCGCTCGTGGCGGGTGTGCAGGCTGACGTTCTCTTCATCACAATACATCTAGGTTTGACGTTACCTCTGTTCATCCTGCTTGGTCCCCGGAGGACTCAGCCCTCAGACTCGCCCGAACAGCACTGGCAGCCCCCTCTCTCACCTGACATGGGAGCTTCACCCCTAAGTCCCCCCACATCTCCCGGCTCACCCGCCCTTCCTTCGGTCACGTCCGGGGCATAATTCACCCTTTACTTTTCTATTTACACAGCAGTAGCTTCCACACCCAGGATTTCTACTTAGTTCTTTTTCATATTAACTTGCTCTTGGTTCTCAGATATTTTCTTTCATAATTTTATGTATGGGTTACAAGTTCTCCCTCAAACACCACATAGGTCTCGGTCACCGGTGCCGTGCTCTTACTGCCGTTTCTTCCGGAGCGAGCTCACCTTCCGACTGCAGGGTCGGCCCTCTTCCTGGGGTCGGCGTCGCCACGGATCAGCCCGCACACTCACCACGAGTGGACCTGATGGTATTTTCTTCCTGGCCACACACTCTCCCTACCCCTTCCAGCCCGTTCAGAAGCAAGAGCGCTCGCCATCCTGGGGTCTCGGGCCCAGGCCCAGCACTGTCCATGGAAAGTGCAAGCCAGGCCTGGCCAGCCATTTGCCCCTGTGACCTTCTCGGCCTCCTCCAGCCGTGGTCACCCCCTCTCAGCTCTGCTCCTCAAAGGGTCACACACCTTCCCCAGCCCTGCATCGGGCAGGCCACACAGCGATGCTTCCAGCCCGTCTGCCTCACTCTGACCACAGCCCAGGGGCCCGGTCTCCGCATCTCTCCTCGCTGTTCCATTTCCAGCCACAGTTTGTTCTCTACTTGGCTGGCTCCTTTGAATTTCTAGATGCATTTATTAGCTCATTGCTGTGTTCCAGAGCAGAGGGGTCCGAGGTCCAAACCAGAACACCATCTGACCAGAAGAGCCCATCTGTTTCCTCAAACTTTGGCTCCCTCTTCCCTTCTGTCCCACACCACCACCACTAACCGACCACATCCCGCTCCCTTCTTGCAACAGAACAAAGCACAGCTCTGTGGGTCACGTCACCTCCCTGCTTTGGGAGCCTCTGAACAGCGCCAGCCGGGTGCAGCCGCTTGGCCTGGCCCGGAAGGCCCGTCCAACCTGACATCCACCAGCTCCAATCCTTCTGCCGCGGACCCCGTGCCTCTGCTGCCCTGACTCTACTCACCTTCCTACCGTGGTGTCTCGACACATTCCTGCCGAGCCCCTTTGCCTGACTTTTGAGATCCCACAGGGCAGCCCTGGTGCCCCACAGCAGGAAGGAGCACCTTCCCATCATTGAGCAGATTGCACCGCACAGGAAAGCTCATGGCCGCCCTCTGCAAGAGGCCCCAACTTGGAGGCCAAGGGCGGGCCCAGAGGCCAGGGACTAAGCTGAGACCCCAGCCTGAGCACACATGGCCTGTTGGGCTTCCCTAAGAGTCATCCTGGGCAAAACAACAACCTACCCCACCCGCTCAATTGCAAGCATGGCGTCGAAGGAGACTTCATAAGACAGAAGCATCTGGCATTATCCTACCGGTGGGGCCAGGCATGGCGGGCACCAGGGGCGCTACAGCCCTGCAAGGGGGCAAACGGCTCAACCAAGAGAGTCTCCAAAAGGAAACCCCCCCAAGAGGGCGAAGATGGCCTGAGTGACAAGGTTTGCCTCACAGACACTCGGGCCCAGAGCCTTGGCTTCCCCAGGAGTCATGGTGGGCACCTTCTCCAGACACAAAAGAGAACTAAAGGACCCCTGGGCCTGACAGACAGGAGGGAGAAGCATGGGTGTGCTTTGTTGTGTCATTCGCAGAGCGTAAAAGACAGCTGGGACTCCAGGTCCTAGGCGTTGGGGGACACGTCGGCGGCTCGAAGCCCAGTGGCCACAGGACCCTTGAGTCCCCCAGGGAACTACACATGCTTCTTGGGACCCAGTTTCTCTCCAGACCCAGGCTCTGGATTTGATGGCAGACTCCCAGGGACTGGAAACCTCCCTAGGCTCATCTCCCAGTTGTTCTCTTCTGGAAAGTTCTGTCTGAAATGTTGGCTGTCTTGGGGGTGCAGACACGGACAGGGAAGTCCGCCTCCCCCACGCCTAGAGCCTTACCTGGAAGACGGTGAGAATGGCCGCGGGGAAGGTGTCAAAGTTTGTTGTCGGGGTCTCATCTTTAAAGTTGAACCTGAGAAAAACAAGAAGTCCTAGGAGGAGACGGCCCCATCGGGAGCCAGGGGACAGGCACCTCAACTTGCAATGCCGTCCCGGGCTGCGGGTGGGCTGTGCGCCCGGCACCCTCGTCCCCCCGGGGGGGCCTCCAGGCGGAAGACAGGTGGAGGGGGCCCAGGCAGCAAACCTGCTCTGAGCTCTGCCTCCCTGGAGGGGACCCCAGCCTCCGACGACCCGGGCCACTTACTGCCCCCCGAACAGCTGCATGCCCAGCAGCGCGAAGACCACAATGAAGAGGAACAGCAAGAAGAGCAGGCTGATGATGGACTTCATGGAGTTGAGCAGAGACACCACCAGGTTCCGCAGGGAGCTCCAGTACCTGTCGGGCAGGGGGTCCGTCCACGCCAGCTGCGCCCACCCGCCTGCCCACGCCCCACCCCGGGGTTCTCGCAGTCCCCCCTGCACCTTCCGGGACCTCCTGAGCTCCCGGACCCCACGCCTGGCGCCCAGGGCGCGTCCCCGGAGCTCCAGACCCCTCCGCTGGGGAGATCCGGGGGGCGGCCGACTCACCCTCATCTCCCGAACCTGCCCATCCCTCTGCCTGGCGGAACGGTGCCCGCTCCCTCTCTGCCCCCAACGCCCGAGCAGCTTCCGGGTGCCTCCACTAGGACCACGAGGGGAGAAGCAGCTGCAGCAGGAGGTCACCAGCCCACGGCCTGCATAACCCAGTGCGAACGCCCCTCCCCCCGAGGGCCCGGGATGCAGCGTGGATGCGGGGTGGCACCGTAAGACCATTCCCTGGCGTCCCACGGTGCCCACCCCTCCATCTCACTCCCACAATGCTCCTGGAGGCCAGAGGCCACGTCTCCGGGCACCTCTCATGCACCGGGACCCAATGGCACACAGGCCCCACTGGAGTCTGCGGTAGGCTGACTGTCGAGAGCTCACTTGCTGGGTGACTGGAGGTCCAACCCCCTGCCCCCGTCTGGAGAGCTCCTCCCCAGAAGAGGCGGGGGCACTTTGCCTCCAGCCAGCTCAACACACACTACACACCCGTGTCTCTGCACGGTGGTTCCGCCGGCCTGGGAAGGTGGGCGTGGCAGGACAAACAGCATCCCTGGGCCCCCAGGTCCTGTCCTCCCAAGTGCCGACAGCACAGAGGCTCGCCTATCTTCCATGGGTTCTCCTACAAGGCACTTGAGGGTTCATGGAAGATGGGCTGGAAAACTCTGGAAAAGCCAGCCCACCTCAGGACAGCAGCCTGGCTTCTGGAAGGAATCAGAGCCCCTCAAACACCAGTCCCCGCAAGCGGGGTGAAGGGTGCTCTCGCGGTCACCTCACGGTACGGGGACGCTACAGAGGACTGGCCGCATGGCCCACGAGATGCCCAGCAGGGTTCGTGGACCCAGCTAGCCCCGACTCTTGCCCCCCCCAGACTCTCCTGCAGTGACATCATTGTGTCCCCCAGCAGTCTCAGACTGGGATTTAAAACAGATTGGAAGAGACCAGAAGAATTCCCCTGTACCCCGGGGAGATGCGTGGGGTTCTGAGAGGTCACTGCAGGGATAACCTAGAGTCCCAGGGCCCCACGCACAGGCTCACTGCTGACAGGTCTTCTCCCTGGGTCCTGCCGCTGTCAGAGCTGCTGGGGAGACCGCGTGGGAATCGGGCTGGAGCGTGCGTGGGCTACGCACTCACACAGCAGGAGTCCAGGATTCAGGGTAGGCGCGGTCCCTGCTGTGCTGTGTGCCCACCACCCCGACCCGCTGAGCGCAGAGCGGCCTTTGCTGGGGGACACGCACCCCCTCTTCCCAGCACTAGAAACCTCACAGAGGGGCCCAGCACTCGCACAGGAATGGCATCACTCTGCCGCCTTGGCCTCAGCCCCGTCGGAGACAAAATGGAGCGACTGGGGTCCAGGTTATGTAAGGGACCCAGTGGGATAGAACGGACGACACAGGCCTGTGGCTGTCGTCCTGCCACCGCACGGCGTCCGCTTCAGCAGACCGCGACAGGCACAGGGCGGAGAAAGCCGGCCTGGGAACGGAGCCCCTAAGGAAGCCCGGAAGAGACCAAGCTGGCTCGGGGGAGGTCAGAGTCCTCTGAGGCCTCCCTGGGGCCGGGGCTGACCGGAGGGGGCAGACTTGGGGCAGGATGATGGAAAAAAAACTTCCACGTGATCATTTCTTTTTTCTCAATTGACGATGAAGCAAAGTAGACAGGACCACCGGTTTCAAAAAGGGTCAGTAGGAAGCTGTGGGAAGCAGACTAAGGAGGACTGGGGAGCCTGCCGGCACCACAGAAGCCTGAGCACAGACGTGGCCCCCACGGCCGAGACAACTCGCGCTGGGCGGGGGCTCTGTAAACTCTTCTGTATTTAAGCCAATCGTAAGCACAAAAAGAGATTCCCGACAGCTGGGTTCAAGGCCAGCACCACACGTTCCTGGTAACAGGCGCCCGGCGTGGCTCAGTCTGACGTTACCTGCGCTCCCCATCCCCTACCCGGGAGCACATGGGTAACATACTTCGTGACCTTGAAGATCCGCAGCAGCCGGAGGGCCCGCAGGACGCTGATCCCGAAGGAGGTTCCTGGCTTGATGGCAGCCCAGACCACTTCAAAGATGCTCCCCACAATGACCTGTGTGGGGGACAGGCTCCGCCTCAGGCACACGCCCACTCGGCCCACACCTGCACCTCTGCAGGAAGCACCTGGGATCTCGCGGGAGCGGCGGCGCACACAGAGCTCCCGCTGCCCTCGGGGAGCACGCCCCAGGCCCAGTGCTCACCTGCCCTCCAACACGCCCGCCCTGGACACACCACGGGCACGCAGCAGGCAGAGCGAGGGTCGGCCTACTAGTTTCCCAGACAGCCAGCTGCAATTCCGATCAGCCCGAGGCTCGGAGAAACTGGCAACTATGCCAGGACCACGGCCCTGGCCACGACCAGAGACTCCCGTGTAGTCTACCGCTGGTCCATTAACCCGCATGTCTGCTCGGGCAGGGGCACTGCTCACGGGTCCCCCCACATCCACAGCCCCCTCTGCATATGTCTCCACATGGATCACAGGAGCATCGTTGAGAGCACAGCTGACGTCCTGCTGACAGCAGCCAGCCCAGCAGCTGCACCAGGCTCAGCAGGAAGACGGCCCAGCAGCTGCACCCGGCAGCACAGCACATGGGCCAAGCTTGCCTCCAGCTGTCCTCAGTAAGCCTGGGCACCTCCAGCAGGCACACAGCAGCCGGGCGTTTGTCTGGGGCTGGAGCTCACCATTTCCTCAATCCGTGTTCTTACTGTGGGTCATGAGATGGCCCCTGAGATGGCCCGCAGGGATCCCCACTACTTGGCACCCTGCCTTGTATAGCCCTGTCCCTCAGGGATGGGTTGGACTTCGTGACTCACTTCCAGCAAACAGAACTGGCAGAAATGATGGGCTATCACCTCTAAGACTCGGTCACGATGACTGGCTTCCTCCTTGGTGCTCTCAGCTCTGCTGTAGCTCCCCAGCTGCCGTGATGGAGAACACGAGGGAGCCTGGGGAGAGGCCCCCGTGACCAGGGACTGAGGGCCGTTGGCCACAAGCAGGAGCTTAGGTGTGAGCTCCCCGCCCCAAAGAGCCTGTGGTTCCTACAGTCTTGTGGGACACTGAGAGCTGGGGCCCCTCTTCAGTCCCACCTGACTCCCCACCCAGACGGGAGAGATAACTAGTGTCAGTTGTTTTAAGCCACTAAACTTTGGGGGAATTTGTTAGGCATCAAGAAAAAAACAATGCACATCTTGGAGACAGAAGTGGGGCGCTCTCCAACGTGGGAGTGGCTTTCAGAGCCAGAGAACAGGCACGGAGCCTCATGTCAGTGAGCCCAGCGTGTCCATGGGCTCTGGACAAGGAGGGACTGCAGAAAAGTGGGCAGAGCCCTGTTGGGTGCCAGCAGGAAGTTCGGCCGCACTGCTGCCCACAGCTGTGTGAAGAGAACAAAGTTTGCCACATGGACCGGAAGGTCTCAGAGATCGCCAAGCAGAGTCTGCCAGTGCGACCTGGGGTCCTGGTGCTGCCCATAGCCAGCGTGGGGAAGAAGGCAGAGGGCGGTGCTGTCCACCAGGACCTGCCAGCTTTGGGAACATTCTGCCTCTCCAGACAGCAAAGGGTGCCAAGTTAGGCAATGGCACGGTCCAGAGGAAGCCAGGTCACAATGGCAACGCCCTGGGCGCCCGGCCCCACAGAGACGGCCCGGGCCATCAGCTCGACAAGCGGCAAGTCCTCCAGGGCACTAACGTGCGCTGGCCTCAGCCACCTCAGCATGGACACCGCACGGGGAAGGACCCGTCACAGGAGTCAGGGTAGGGGAGGTTCTGTCAAGTGGAAGCCAGAAGGGTCACAGCACACCCGCAACATTCTGAAAAGACTGAGCTATGAGAAACGTCACCAGCTTGGGCTGAAAGGGACACCGACAGTACAAGACAAAAAAGTGGCCTTCGGATTCCTCGAACTCTACAGGGAGGAAGTGGGCTGAGAGAACCACCCAGCTGAAGACACGCGCTAACTTTCCTGGAGCGAGGTGACGCACGCGCCAAAACCAGAAGCCCAAAGGGCGTCCCAGTCCTTCAGGACTAATCCCACTTCTCCGCACTGGATTCCTGAACGGCTGTGGGCCAGAGACTCCCTTGTACGTCCCGCTGTCCCCTCTGAACAGGAATACCGACGGCAGCCCGTTTGGGCCATCTCGCCACTGTGTGGGTGACAACTTGTCTCTAGTTCCATGGGTGCACAGGTGGGGCGGGACTGGGCAGCTGTTCGTGGGGCTCCCCGACCACACCTGGGCCTGGTGTGGATGGAGAGACTCCGAGACGACCCTGTGATGGGAGGCAGCTGGGGAAGCGGGAGGACGTGGGTGCCTTTTACATCAGGAATGGCCAGAGTGTGGACTGTGGACCCCAGCGACCCTGCCTCCTGGGGTTCGTGTCCCTGGGTAGTATTTCCCACCCCTTGTCAAACGTGGGCTGGGCCAAGTGACTCATTCCTGACAAATAGAATATGCAAAACTGATGGGTTTCTGTGGCTTCTGTCTTGGGTACTGTCAGTCTCTCTCTCAGATCACAAGCTGTCACGTCTCGGGCAGCCTGAGGAGAGACCCACGTGATGGGGACTAAGGCCACCAACCACATGAGTGAACCTGGAAGCTAGTCTTGAGTCCCATCAGCAGCCATGTGACGGGCTTGAAAGCAAATTCTCCTGCCCTATTCAATCCTTGGAATGGCCATGTCCCAGCTGTCAGCTGCACTGTGACCTCGAGAGACCCTGGGCCACAGGCACTCAGATAAACCAGGCTTGGACCCCTGACCTACAGAATAAGTGAGATAATACACACTTACTTTATGCTGCTAAGTTCTGGAATAGTTTGTTCGCCTTTGCACAAATCATTCCCACATCCTGGGATCCCGTTAGTTCAAACCAGAAGACACAGACACGTTTATAAGATCAAGGGTTCTCGGTGATCTCGTGACCCTCGCCAGGTCCCTCTGGCCTGTGTGCACCACAGCCTTTCCCCGTGACAAAGCAAGGGACAAGAAGCCATCTCAGGAAACGTCTCAGGGCGCACCCTGGGCAGCCACGGCCCCGCATCCCCACAAGGTCAGGCCGTGCTGCATGGTGACCACCCGCCTCTCCGGGACCAGAACCCCTGGGTCCACGCTGCCTCCCCCATAAAGTGTCTGGGCAGCGACCTCTGCGGCCCCTTGTCCACAAAGCGGGCGTCCTTCGGAGGGTCTGACAGCCACAGACACAGTTTCTGTCAGCTCCACTGACACCGCCCTGAATCTCCACCGACGGAAAAAGTCAGCGTCGCCCTGAAGCTCCAGTTGAAGATGTACTTGCACCTGCGCCCAGGCTCCCCCGTTCCTCAGGGTGCTGCAGAGGCAGGAGCCTTCCTCAGGGCAAACAGCCACTTCTCGCTGGGGCCTCCCCTGGGTCGGAGCTCCTCCCTGGGCTCTGGGCGCGGTAGCAGGGAGGCGTCCACGGCCCTCGGCCTGGGAAAGCCTGTGCAACCTCCTGGCTTTGTCCCAGGGAGTCTTGGGAACACCTGCTCTGAGGCCTCCCCGACCTGCAGAGGTTGGTGAAGGGACCCAGGCCAGCGCCCACAAGGAGGGCCAGACCATCACGGCCCTGTCAGGCCGCCCCTGAAGCCTTTGTCCAAGCCACCCAGAGCCAGATCTATAGGACAGTGAGGAGTTGGGCTCACAGCCCCCTTGAGCTCTCTGGGGACACTGAGCCCTCTGGGGAGCAGGGCCACACTTGAAGGCTGGTTGTACCAGGCACAGATTCTACGGACAGAATCAGGGGCGGGACGGAGGAGGCCCTGCTGCTGACCCCTCATAAATCAGAGCCTGAACAGCCCTCCCCTTTGTCCAACGCCCCTCCCTGTCCCTAGGAAGCCTTCCTGACCCACACAGGGGCACCGTACCCTCTGCCTCCAGGTCCTGAGGCCCAGACCCCAGCATGCACTGGGTGCAGCCCAGTGGGAGGGAGCCGTGTGCACTCTTGAGCAAGGAGTGGGCCGTGTGCACTCAAGCAAGGAGTGGGCCGTGTGCACTCTCTACACCCTGGCCCCAGCAGGCACCACTCAAAAGGCTCTCACTCACCCCAAAGTCGAAGCAGTTGAATGAGGACCGGAAGTAGCTTCTGGGCCCCAGGCCATACATCTTCAAGGACATCTCTGTGAGGAAGAGACCCAGGAAAACAAACTCTGCAAAGTCTAGGAGAAGCCGGAGAAGAGGGGGATTAGCTCTCAGCCTCCTCCCACCTGGCTCCAGCCCAGACTGGAGGACACCAGACCTCTGGGCCCTCCCAGGGTTGAGCCCTAACAGGCCTGGTCTGTGGCCCCTGAGCCCGGAGATCTCAACTCCGGAGAACAGTGATCAGGGTTGGGACTGGGAGGGGCACAGAGAGATGCTGGTTCCAGTCTGAAACAGGGTTCGTGCCCAGCACCTATGGCCCAGAGACAGGCTCCACGGTAAGTGAGGTCCTGGGACTGGGCTCAGGAGTGAGGGCTGAGGCCACGCAGCACTCCCCGGAGGACAGCCCACAACCTGTCCTTGTGCCTGCAGGCCTGCTCCCCGCCCCGGGCCCTGAGCACAGTGGAGACCCGCAGTGTCCTTCTCGGAAGCACCCGTCTTTCCGCAAGACCCTCCTCAAAACCCCCGCGTCACTGTGTTTGGTCTTCGTCTCATTCATGTGTCCGCCTCCCCGCTGAGCACTGCCCGGCCCGGCCAGCACGAAGCTCCTGGGAACCGCCAACGCTTGCCGCCCCCTCACTCTGAGTCACACAGAGGCTCCCGCGGGCGCCTTCCCCTTCCTGCCTCGCCCCGGAGTCCCGTCCCTGGCAGTGTGGACCCTCGAGGGTCCCAGGACCAAAGGGAGGCCACGCTGGACCTGAGGGCAGTGCTGGGAATTCCAGCCACAGAGACAAGACACCAGCCCTGGCCCAAGTGACACGGTGAGGATGACCGGACAGCAAGAGACGCAGCCGGCTCTGCCCTGGCCAAACCCGGAAGTGCAGGCCGCAGAACAAGGTCACTGTCTCTGATCCTCCTCCCCGGGGCCTGGGCTGCCATCAGTTCGCTATTCCGTACAGTGGCCCACAGGCCCCACGGCCTCTGGTCCCCGAGCGCCAGGGGCCAGGAAAGCAGCTCAGGACTCAGGGCAGAGCCTGCGCCTGAGGGTACAGGTCATGAGCAGGAGTGGACAGCAAGCTTCAGGGTCCAGTCACTGGAAAGTCACCAGCCCACCCTTCCGGGGCCCTCTGGCAACCAGACCAGTGGGAAACTAGAGCTCAAGCAGCTCCTGATAAAACCGCCAATAGAAGAGGGGACCCCACAGCTCTGGCCCCCAACATCTGCTTTCTCCCACATCTCTCCACCAAGCACGACCCTACAGAGACCCAGCAGCCACAGCCAGGGGCAGACCTACAGTAACCAGACTTCACGGGAGCAGAAAACACCAGGCTGCCACCCACACACAGACACACAGTGATCTGTATGCACCCCGGTCTCAGCTGTGGGACCCCTACTATGGCTTGAGTACAGGGATAATCACGCCCAGCCTCTGAAGCCAGCCAAGCACTCACTAAGGCACTGAGCCAGGCACGGGCTAAGGGGAAGGCACAGCTGACTCCCTGGAGAAGCCAGGAAGCCGGTGTCCCAGGCGTGGAAGCCAACGGACCCAGGCAGAAAAGCCCACTGCAGCCAGGCCTGCCCAACGGACACCTGGGCCGTGCTGAGCAGCAGGCGTGACGGGGGTAGGGAGCACCACCCTGCCCCCAAGTCCAGCTCAGAACACCCCAACAACCCGCACGGATCCCAGGCTCCCGGCCACCAAGGCCCAGAGCCCTGCACACAAGGTCACAAAGCACCTGCCCCACTCGGAGGGCTCAGATCCTGGAGGAAGAAGCCATGAAGACGGGACAGCGCCCTGCCCACATGCCAGACCCTGGAGCTCCAGCGGCCCAGTCACTGGTCTTGCTCCCACGAGATCCAAGTGAGAGCCGTGCGGGGAACCAGCACCAGAGGTGCCAATGGTAAGACGTCCTCCGAGGAGGGGAGCAGCCGGAGCCAGGAACCCCCCAGGTCCTGCCTGACCTTCACTCTCTCTCGGCGTCATACGCTCAGCCTCCCCTCCGAGGCCAAGAAGGGGTAGCCATCCGTTCACTCCTGAATAATTCGTCCGGCTCTCAGAAGCTGGTGCTGCTCTGAACTCGCAAGGGAGACAGAGCGGACCCTTCTCTCTGGGCAGTCACACGCCAAGGGGGGAGCGGAGGCAGCGAACTGACAGTGTTTGGTATCGTCGTAGGAGGACACGGTGCTGGGGAACGCGGGACGGAGGAGAGGGCGCTCAAGCCTGTCTCGTGACGCCAGGGGGCTCAGAGGAGGACGAGACCCAACAGCCAGCTGCTCCCTTCCCCCCTCCGCCCCGCTGAGCTCCAGTCTCAGGCATTCTGGTGGGCACAGGGGACAGGGGGGGAATCCTGGAAGGACAGACAGCAGACGTGCCCAGAACCTGTCCTCTGCAGGCTGGCCAGTCTCAGGGCCGAGCCCTATGGGGAGCTCCAGGGAAGCTAGTCCTGGTGGCAACGCCCCCCCCACCTCCGCCCCTGCCTCTGCGTCTTGCAAGACCTGCCCTACCTGGCCAGATCGGCCTTCCTCAGCTCTAGCCCAACTGCCAGGGACAGAGCCCAGGGACAGAGCCCAGGGCATGGAGCCCAGACGGGCCGATGCTTCGTCGACCCACCTCTGCCCTAGGTCATGCCAATGAGTCAGAAATTCCTGGGGAGCCACAGAGAAGATAAGGCAGCAAGGGGAAGGACCCGTGGCCAGGGATGCCTGTGGCCTGGCCCAGCCCCTGGACACTCTCAGGCCCACGCTCGGGTGGCAGACCCCCAGGAAACCAGGAGAGACCCCAGGCCTGACAAGGCACCACTGGCTTCTTATATGGGAAGGAAAGGCCTGGCGAGAAAGCCCCGGGAACAGCCGCACCGTGGGCCGGTCAAGAGGAAGCCCCCCTCCCCGCTCCCCACCCAACCCCCAAGGGGGAGGAGACTTTGTCCCGAGGAAGTACTAACCTCAGTCCCAAGCAAAGTCCCCAGACACCAAAGTACAGGCCCCAGGACACAGGAACTAGGGGCGAGAACGGCTGTCACTTCCCTTTGCTGCCCTGGGAACCCTGAGCCAGGCTGCCTGTCGGGAGTGCCCAGGGGCCCCCCTGGCTTCTTCTGCCCCTAATCCTTCCCCTTCAGACAGCAAGAGCTTTCAATACAATTCTGGGAAACTGCACCCCAGCGGTCACCCCCCCCCCCATTTTCAGGTGGGCTGTGGAGACATCGGTTAAGAACACTGCCCAGGTGCCCCGAGCTCCTGCTTAGGGCTGAGGGGTTCAGCGGTCTGAGGGAAGGGAGCGTGGCTGGCCCGGCAGGGCCGGGACTCACATCTAGGAGGCTCTTCTCTGGAGGAAAGACTCTTGCCACCTCACTCCGGGCTCCCATGGACAAAGCAAGGGGAACCCAAAATAGGCCATGTGTCCACCTTGGACCCAGATACCAAGCAGGGTTACGGTAGCTAACCCCGGGGCACAGGAAGGCAGAAGGCCTGACCCGAGCGTGTAAACCACTTGCAAGCCTTCGTCTCTACAGCTCTCGTGAGATGGGACCACAGACCCCGGCCAGGCTCCCCATGGCCTGCAGAGCCCTAGCGTACAAACCGTTGGTCCTAGAAGGTCAGCCCTGGTCCCTGGAAAGGGGCAAAGGGCCTCTTCCAGGGGCCGGTTACCTTCCTCCTTTCCTCCTTGGAACGTAGCCAGGCCCAAGAGAAGCCATGACTCATGCTCGTGGCCTGTCCTTAGGCTCACAGACATGGGCAAGTCAGCCATGGTTAGGGTCAAAGAGCGAAAACGGCTAGCAGCCTGAGAGCCCATGAAGAGCCCGCGAAGGCAGGACACTTCCTCCGCAGGAGCCCAGGGAAGGGGCTGCAGCCTCACAGCAGACTGGAATGAGGGGGTAGGTCCCCCGGTCCGTGGGCCTGAAGCCCTTCCAAGGGAGGACAGGGGTCCCCGGGGCCTGGCTCGGGCCAGCTCACCCCATTGCCCCCGGCGCCCCGGGCGCCGCCTCACTTCCTAGCACACTGACAGGTGGGTTTCTAAGCCGTCGCAGTCATCTAGGCCTCCCAGCACCTGGGACAGGCAGCTCAGGCCCCAGCAGAGGCCCTCAGAGGCACGCCGGTCAGCACCAGGTCCTACCCGGGGCATTCCAAGGCGACGGGCTGTGGACCCGGACCCCTGGGCTGCAGGCGTGAGCCGGCTCGGGAGGAGGTGAGGGAGGCCGGGCCGCAGCTACGTACACAGGGCCGTGGTGAGTCGCTGGGGCTGGTTGTAGTGGACCATGGCCACACAGAAGGTGTTCAAGGCCACCACGCACAGCACCACCCAGTAGAAACTCTGCGCCTTCACCATGCGGCGGATGAAGAAACGGAACATCTTCTCCTTCCTGCGGAAATACGACGAGCTGTCCGTCTTCCCACTCTTGAGGCTGGCACGGGCGAAGGGGGACCCTGGGGGAACAAGGGGCTCGCTGAGGACACGCTCGCCTTCGCAGACATGGGCCCCATGGACATACCCCTGAGGATGCACCCCCCCCAGGAGAACACCTCACAGGCCCCTGCCCCAGCCGGGTTGAGCCCAAGGCCCCGGTTCTAACCACAGGCCCCGTGGGCTCCCGGCGTGTGGCCGCTTACCCTGCAGTGGGTCCTGACCCCACCCCTGTCCGCAGGTGAGGGGACCCAGAGCCTTGCTGGTCTCCATGGTTACCAGGCTCCAGATGGTCTCCAGCCCCTCCAGGCCACCCGCCAGCGGTCCCCATGCTCCGGGGCCATCCCAGCTCCCCTGGGGGCCTTGAAGAGCGGCCTCTGGCCCCTCCCACTGCAACTCAGAGATCGGCAGCCACTGGCTACCTGTCTTTTTCAAAGAATTTATTTATTTATGACAGAAAGACACAGCAAGAGAGGGAACACAAGCAGGGGAAGTAGGAGAGGGAGAAGCAGGCTTCCCACAGAGCAGGAAGCCCGATGCGGAGCCCGATCCCAGGACCCCGGGATCACGACCTGAGCCGAAGGCAGGTGCCCAAGCGACCAAGCCCTCCAGGACCCCTGGCTATCTACCCTCCAGTGCTTCGACTGGAACCCAGCCAGCTGCTTGGTTTCCAGCTGGTCCAAGGCGGTGGTCCCGGAGCAGAGACAGAAGCAGGTGTGGCCCACAATGCCCAGCACAGGCTCCAGAATGCCTATGTGTGAGGCTCCCACTGCCGCCCCTCGTCTCCACGTTCCCACCGCCATGGCTCTACCATGACCCTAATCATGGAATGCTCCCCACGCCGGCCCCTCTCCACAGCTGCCTACACCCCAGCTCCACGTCTGCATCTGTTGTCACCCCCACAAAACACCCTCTCTGAGCACTCCTTCCAAAATTGGGTCATTGCCCCCCAGCAGTAATCCCACCATCTGCCCCTGTACTGGCTCATTGACCTGCTCTGTGCCCAGCTTCCAGGCCAGATGGCACACTCCGTGAGGACAGGACAGGGCTTCCCGAGAGCCCGTGTGCTCCCTGACAAGCGAGTGAGTAGGCTTCCTGGGTGCTTGGCAGTGGCAAGTGTGCATAGCTCGGTCTCTCAGGACAGTCCGTGTCTCTGCAGCACATCACGGCCTCTCTAGTGCTTTCAATAAGGGCCTGGGCCTGTGTGAGCCTCCAAGGGTCCAAGCCCAGTCAGCTTGGGCACCAGGCCCCTGGGTGCAGGGGTATGGGGGGGGCACACAGACTTAGTGGGACAGTAATAGCATTTTGGGGTTGGTATTTTCTTGAATTCAGTGAAATGAGGACCGGCCCTGAGGCCTTGGGAGAGACTGATCAATAAGCTGACAGCTGTGTCGTGGGGAGACGCTGGGACCGACAGCCACCGGCCCAGAAGGAGCAGTTCACAGGCCAGCAGCCGGCCCTTGGAGCAACCTTGCAACGCCCGATGCCACGCCCCACCCACACCCACGGAAGACACTGCCCCATCACAGCCTCCTGGGGAAGCCAGGACACAGCCTCACGTCCAGGCACCAGACAGCGGCCACCAACAGTCAGTGACCTCACTCCACAAGGGCTCTGGGCCAGCCTTCTTAAGGCAGCAAAGTGCCAAGGCCACAGCCAGACACACCCGCTCCCTCCTCAGAAATAAGGCCCAGAGGGAGGTAGACAGTGTGGACCAGGAGGGACCCACACAAGGGCAGAGCCACACACACACCCGTCCTGAGAGCCCACCGGCTCCTGAGTCATTTAGAAACGAAGCCACACACACACCCTGACCATCTCACTCTCAGAGAGACAACCACACACAGAGTCACATGGGTACACCTCTGTGAACACACATAGGGCCATGCTGGGAAGGAGGGGACATGTGTGCACACACGTGTGGCCTGTGAGACAGGCAGCAAGTTCTCCAGTGTAGGCTGCATGGCCCTGCCCATCTCGCTTTCTGGGCCATCCCCAAGAGGAACCGGGGGGCCCCTGCCATGGGAAAGGCCTCCCGCGAGTGCTGACTTCACATGTCCCCCTGTGCCCACATGCAAACAACCACACACTTCTTCACTCGACAAGGCAAACCCAGACAGAAGCGTCCTCGGCCACATTTGCACAAAACCACGCACCCCTACTTGGCTCCTGAAGCCCTGCCCATCTCCCAACACACTCCAAGGGACAGGAAGGGGAGCGAGAGAACAGCAAGCTGAGAGCGAGGTGCCCCCCTCAGTGCCCAGGGAGACGGGTGCCCACACGCACACCACGGCAGAACCAAGACCAGAGGCCTGCCCGCTTCCCGGCCTCCACTTGGTCAGGGAACCGGGACACGCAGGCAAACACGGCACAGGTCCCGGGTCTCTGGAGACAGAGACACAGGCCCTGGAGGACAACCTTTCCTAGCAAGCAGCAACCATGTGGTCAGGTCGGCCCTGGATAGTGACCCCAGCTCTTTGGTAAAACTGGGGTCCACGGTGAACACGGACCCCCCCACACATCCAGAGTCGTAGCTGCGGGTGGGGAAACGGTGAGGGATTGGGACTACCTCTTTTCGCACTGTGCATTTTCCATGTTTAACTTGATCAGTGTATATTCTTTCTAATCAAAAGGCTTATTTCAGGGAAAAAGATGTATCGTCAAGCTAGGAGAAATCAAGAATTCAACCAGCCTGTGAATGGCAGCTCAGTCAGGCTTTAGTGAGAACAATGGAAGGTTGTACACGGCATTTGGATTTCCTGCCATCATGCCCAAAAGAGGAGCTCATCCGTTAGTAGAAAGTCTTTGCTGGCCTGTGCGACATCCCATTCCTTCCAAAGACACACACAGAGCTTGGGCCTGAGTGGCAGAGAGAGGACAGAACGGCTGAGATCCATCCCGCCCTCGACGACCCCACCCGTGGCCCGTGAAGGGACAGAGGAGAAACGTGTTTCCCTCCAGCTTCGCCGTTGCACTCGCCAGCATGGGATGATGGAGGCAAGGATGGCCAGCAAGCCCTGGAGACACAAACCCCCATCGCCTCTGCCCATGGCATGTGGCCTCACCCCGTCACAGCCCAGAGATCTCTTTCAAAACAGATGCTGGTAGCCCAGACTGCGTGGCTCCTGTAGGGCTCAGTGAGACGATGCCAGCCACGTAGGGCTCAGCCACGGGCGCCAGAGACAGTGAGGGCAGAGGCTGACAAGCCCAGGGCCTGAGATGCCGCCACCCTCAGCTCAGACGGAGAGACAAAGGAGGCACCGGGACGGGGAAACCCACGCACGGCTTCTGTCCTCCCTGCCCAGCCCCACACCCGAGGCCGTCCGAGCCTGCTGAGACCACGGGCCCTGCCTGCCAGGGACCCAGGAGGAAAAATCAGCAACATCCCAGGGACTCAAGGATAGCACCAAGCAAACCAAATAAAACTGAAAGGAGAAACTTTCTGGAGAAAAAATAAAATTCCCTTCAGCAGAGGAAAGGAAAGGAGGTTCACCCTCAGAACCCAGACTAGTGGCCTGAAGGGCAGAGCACAAGCCACGTGTTGAACAAGGGGAGAAACCCTGAGGGACAGAGGGTGAGACCTGCGGGAGCCAAGCGGGAGACAGGCATGAGATAAGAGGGATCCAGGTGCAAAAAAGGTGGAGGCGAGGACGTGAACTCACTGAGCAAAGGTCCCACCCCCCCATGAGGGACGGCCCAAGTCCCCAGGGCAAAGGAGGAGCTTCTGACCCAGAACCGGAGCCGCAGCCCGCAGGACCTCCGTGGCCCCCAGGACCTCTGCGGCAGGGGGACAGCGGGGACCAGCGTGACACCGCAGAACGCCAGGGGCAGTCGACACAGAGGCCTCGTGCTGCAGAGAGGAGGACATGGGACAGTCGGTGAGAAGCCAGACACCTTGTGTGAGAAATTAGGAATGTCCTAAAAAAGCAAATCAAAATAATTTAGAAAGATGAACTTACTAAAGATACAAGAGGAAATCATGACATTCAAGAAAAGCTAGAGGAAAGGAAGTCTACAATCGGGTCATTTTACGTGACCTCCTACAGATGAACCCTGCACATCCAGTCTAATAAAACGGGGAGACAGACAGACAGTCCGACAACGAGCAAGCAGCAGGAGCAGGGTCAGCGCGTCCCGGACGGCCTCCAAGGGGTCAGCACCTTCCTGCCACCGAGCCAGACCCCCAGCCGGGCCACCCGTGCCCCACAGAGTCGCACACACGTGGCACACGCTCCCCAGACTCCGGGCGTCCGTGCCCAGCCCACCCTGAGGCACACAGTGCCCCACATCCCCTGATGCCCACGTCCAACTGGCCGGCAATGCTGTCACCTTCAGGCTGTCCCTGAGTCTGGCCACAAGACACCCCCGTGGCTGCCATTGCGATCCCTACAGGGGCCTCAGAACAGGCCCTTCCTGCCTCGGGGCTCCCCTGCACCCCACCTGGAGCCGGACGGCGTCTCCTCTCTACAAAACCCCCCGCGGCCGGAGTCCCTACGTGTCCCTCACCTTCCACGGCCTCCTGACCCCCAGGCCGCTCCAGTCCAGCCACACCGGCCTCCCCCGCGGGCCCCGCGTGTGCCGTGGTCCTCCCTGCTTCAGGGTCTTCTCACGTGTTGCCAGAAGGTTCTCTTCCTCGGGGCTGAGTCCCTCACGTCCTTCCACTTTACTCAAAGGCGACCTTTCCCTAGGGGGCCTTCGGGGCCTTTCTTGTGAAAACCCCGAGCCCCCTGCCCTCCAAGCCCCTCTCTCGTCGGGTTTTCCCTGCTGCGGAGGCGGCCGGGACACACGACACCCTTTCCGCGGTCCCCTGCCCGAGTCTGCGGCCGGCGCTGCAGGGGAAACCCGAAGAGGAAGGGGCTTCACCGCTTCGCTCCGCACGGAGGCCCCCGCGCCGGGAACGGGCCCCTGCACGCCGTCGGCTCCCCGTCAACACCTGCGGAGCGGAAGAGCGAGCGCGCGGCCGGGCGCGGGGAGGTGAGGACAATCACAAGAGAAAAGCGCAGGCAGGCGACTCTACAGAAACACGTTTGAAGTGCTGAGAAAATGGAAGCTTTCCTCACAAGGCATAATTCCTAAAACTGGCCCAAGTTCTTTTTACTTTGGGCTCAGGTTTTGTCTCACCTTTAAAGAACACACTATTTAGGTGTTACTTAAATTATTCAAAGCCAGAGAAAAAGACTTTAAGAATTCTTTCCAATTAATTTTACAAAATCAGAATAAAAATTCTAGGTAAAATAGAAACAAAGGGGACTCTAAATATTGCATCACATGATAAAATTGTGAAAACTGTAACAAAACTCAGGCCCACAACACACATTAGTCTCTTCTAGTGAGCAGACACAAACGCCCACCAGGAAAACGGACAGGGTGTGCGCAGAATCACCAAACCCAACTTGAGAGGGAAAACCAACATTTAAAGAGACTCCGGGTCATGGGCAGCGAGTGCACGAGGACGGCAGTCCCAGGGAAACGTCCCTTCAGCCTCATCGGACTGGCCTCCAGCCAGCCGGAGTCAGAGCATCTCCCATGCGCCCGGAGGGACAGTGGGTCCATGTCCACCCACAGGACAGAAGCACTGGGGAAAGGACAGAGGTCGACAGGGCTTTGTTTCGGCAGCACTTTCCGGACAAAGATCAAACTACTTAAAAATGAATGAATGGCCATCGACACAGAGCAGCCAAACCAATTCTAGTGACCCCATGGAGCACCGAACGAGAATCAGAATCAGACTTCTGAGGGGAGTGGTCTCCAGAAAAATCTGTACGAAAGCATTTCTGTGACATGCAGAGATCTCAACACTGTGTGTGTGTGCACACGCATGTGTGGGTGAGGGGCAGGCAGTGATCTGAGAAACACGCATAAATCCCACGCTACTGACACGCGTTTACTGGGCCTGTGTGCGGAGAAGATAGAGACGACCGATGGATGACTGGCAGATGACAGATCAGGAGATACACAGATTGACAGCCGGATGCAGAGACAGAGACGAAGCAGGTTGGCCGGTAGGTAAACGCCTCACAGCGCTGTCTCACGAGTGTGACCCCACCACGAGGAGCAGACCTCCGCCTCGGGCCGGCTCAGGGACTGCGGGAGATCACGGCCACCTGACCGTGTCCGACTCGGGGCTCGCAGTGACGGGACACTGCCACGCGGGCCCTTCTCCACCTGCCGAGGCGGAGACCCACGGCTGAGCCTTCTTCTGCTGCAGATCGCAGAGGAACAGGGCATTTGGTGAGAAAGGGCCGGCATGTCTGGTAGCAGCCTCGGGAAGGGTACTAAGGCTGTCCGTGTGATTCAATGAACCAGAATTCTCCTGTCGCCATTTGAGAAGACAGGGACGAAGCTAGAGGCCCAGGAGCAGGAAGACAGGGGCTGGGTAGGAAGATGGCCAGAACCCTCCATCCCTATAGTCGGTGACACACACGCAGACTCTCTGCCGTGGGGTGCGGCCAAGGCTCTGCGTCTACCCGGGCGACGGCAGGGCCAAGGGCAGTCAGGGCTGTGCTGCTGTGAACGAGCCGTGGGACCCGGGCAGCAGGGAGGTTCCGGGAGCCGGACACGGGGCCCACGCCTGCTGCCCGGCTCTGGGCAAGAAAGCTGAGTGCACACCAGAGGGCAGGAGGCACCTCACGTCCTGCCATCAGGAGGGACACGGGAAAGTGGGCGGCAGCGAAGGAAGGGGGCCCCAGCGGGGCAGGCAGGAAGCTAGGGGCACCCGCGACGCCCAGTCCGAGGACAGACCCCGTCCGGCCGGGCGGGCTCGAGCACACTCACCGACCGCGCAGAGGTCGGCAAACCGGTCCTCGCCCTCCTCCGCGTGGATCAGGTCGTTCCGGCTCTTCTTGGCCGCCGCCCGCTTCAGCACTGCTTTAAACAAGCACGGGGAGAGGGGCCGCGTGAGCCGGCACCCAGCTCACCGGCCCCAGGGCTGCAGGTCCCTCAGCTGAGGGGGCGAGGGCTCTCCTGGGGGTCTCCTCCCCGGACCCCCGGGAGCCCCTCTCAGTCTTCGGGGCAAAGGGGAGAAGGAGTTCAGAGGCGAATACCGCCGCTCTGCCTTTTCTCGGCGATGACGTCAGTGGCTACCAGGGAGACCGGGAGACCCCCGTGTGGGGCAAGGCCAGGTTGCAGCCGGCTGTCCCCACAGCCCACCCCGAGGCCAGGTGAGGGCAGAAAGGTCGATCGGGTCTGCAGACGCCGAGCACAGACCAGCTCAGTGCCCCAGATGTGGGTTCAGCTGAGGCTACAGCAGCCACGGCCAATCCCTCTGGCCTTGGCTTTGGTGTAAAGCCCCTGGGCCTGTGCCCGTCGCCAGGCTGGTGACCATGGCCACGGGGCTCTCATCCCTGCCCCGGTGACCCCAGGCTGTGCTGGGAGCCACCATCGCCCTGAGCCCCGGAAATAGGTACGGCTTGATTTCAGCCTGAACTCAGAGCTTCTAGAAGCAGCACTGTCCAGAGGCTCTTCCTGGGACAACGGGAATGACTTAGTCTCTGCCGACCAGCACAGCAGCCTCCGGCACCATCTGGCTTCTCAACGCCTGAAGAGGGGTGGGTGAGCCTGAGGGACGGGTCTCCCACGTTTGCTTCCCTGGGCTTCCGCATGAGCTGCCAGGCCGGACAGCACAGTGCTCGGGCCTGCTGGGAGCACATGCTGCCCTGAGCCCCAGCGGGATGCCCGGTGGGCGTGGTGTCTGAGCCCACCGCCAGCTACGTCCAGGCTGGGCTGTGGCTCACCTCTCCCCAGGAGCTGCCATGACTTCCAGAACGGGCTCTGCCCTAACGGACATGTGGCCGTGGCATCCCCAGTGTGAGCGTGCTCACGGGTCTCGCTGGGTACACGGTGCTAACAGTGGTCACCTACCATCCAGAGGGGACTTCTCCTCCGCATTCTTGTCCTCCTCGGCCAGCATGACTTCCTCTGTGAGCGAGACACAGCCTCAGGTTGGGGTCTTCCCACCCCAACCCCTGACTAGGGCTTACCCCCCAGAAGCACACAGGGTAAATGCTCGCTGCTTCTCAGCCCTTCCAATCCCAGAAGCCCATGGGGCTTGTGGCTGAGCTTTCCCTGCTGAGACGGACACCCTCATGTGTCCCACGGGCAGTGCCACACGAGGGACACCTGGCCTGTTCCCAGGCTCACTTCGCTCTCCCAAGAGCAGCCACCCACTGGCCGAGCTCCACGCAGACAAGGCACCTAAGGAGGCCTGGCAGGCGCCCCATAGGCAGGGAGGTACACCGGCTGGAGGCTGGGGGGCAGTCAGAAACCCCGAACCCGGTGCAGAGCACAGAGCGGGCTCAGGTCAACGGTCAGGCGCCTGGGTCCGACAGGCAAAAAGCAGCCCCAGGAGAGGCTTTGCTGGAAGCCTCCACTGAAAAGGCCAGTGTCCCCAGAGCCACAGGGCCACCTGGTGTCAGGACCCGGGAGAGCTGGAGAACACACTCTAGACGCCCCAGCTCCCCTCTCCCAGGCTGGTCTCATCCTCCCCAGGGCCGCTGACTGAGGCCAGGCCAGAAGCACACCTGCTGCCCCCCGGTTCTCACCGGCCTTGAAGATCCACTCCAGGTACCCATTGAGCTCCCGCTCGATCTGCTGCTGCCGGCGAAGCTTCAGGAAGGCCCGGCGGTTCTCGACCCTCTCACGCTCCTTGGCAAACTCTCTGCGTTGCGCAGGACCAGAAAAGGAAGAGCGATTGTTAGCACGGCCACCAGCCCACAGGCATGTGGACACAGAGGGAACCGGGAAGAGGCTGGGACGTGACAGTCAGGCCGCAGGCCGCCCCTCGCCACCCGCCTGAGCTCCCTCAAGGGGCCCAGCTGAACGCTCCTTCCTCAGGACCCTCCAGCACAAAGGGACACCTGTGCACCCCAGTCCCCTGAGGGCATTCCCGAGAGCAGGGACAGCGCCACAGCCCTGCCCAGAGCCAGCCGAGGCGCACACCCTCTGCGTGCCAGCCTCTGTCATCCGCACCCTACAGAGACCTTCTCGGCGAGATCGGCCCAGAGGCCTCCCACTTCGGTTCTTCCACTGGTTCAGACCCAGAGCCCTTGCTAGGAAGGGAAGGACCGACAGGAGCAGGGCAAGAAAGGACTGCATGGGGGCAAGCCAACGATGAAAGGAAAACGTTCCAGAGCCACCTCAGCCAAACCTGGGATGCCCACGAAGACCAGGAGAGAGACCTCTGCCCTCCTTAGCCCTCGGCGGCCCAGCCCCAGCCTCCCAGACAAGGGTTTGGGCTCACACTGCCAGAAGGAAGCCATCCACACACATGGGCACACAGGCACGCCCAAGTACATGCACACTCAGCATCCAGCATGGCAAGCTTCTCAGGCCAGGTCCCCAGAGAACAGGCAGGCACGCCCCTGCAGCCCAACAGCAACGTCTATCCTCGGAGGAGTGGCCATTTCTCCTCCAAGAGAAGCAGCTTCTGGGCTTGGTGCAGCGAGCCCAGCAGACCTCACTCCTGGCCCACAGCCATGGCAGGAGGGAGAGCTCGGCTCTCCCTGACCCAAGCCCATGACCAGCGTCCACCAGGGCCTGAGCTGTGGCAAGCCTGGCAATGAGAGCAGCCAGCTCCTGCCTGGACCTCCCGTCCCCCGCAAGCCCCTGCAGGGACCCGGGCCCCGCCCCTCCTCCCCTCTCTATCCAGACTCCATCCCTTGGCCCTGATGAGGACAGGAGGGCCTGGGGTGCAGGCGTGGGGCAGCGACAACCCCACGTGAGTCAGTCCCAGAGCCACCAGCAGAAATGTGAAGCAATCCAGGCCCCGAAGAGCAGCCACTTCTCAAACGGCAGCGAGCAGCGGGCCCGTCCTCGCCAGGCTTCTGCTAAGAAAAGCCCCAAGAGGAATCCCTGATCCTGACCCTCTGGAATGTGTTGTGGGCGACAGCCCGGGGCATGAGGAAGGACAAGCCTGGAGGGGCTCCAAGCCAGCCCTGTAGCAGCATTGCCCAGACGGGGCCGAGCCAGGGAGTCCTGCAGGGCAAGCATTCCCCGGGCCAGGCTGCAGACGTGGCATCTAGTCCGTGCCGCCACGGAGTTCAGCCAGCGTGGGACCCGCCAGCTGTGCGCACTCTGCTGGCTTTAGGGGCCACGCTACTTCCAAGCCTGCCCAGGCCTGAAAGAGAACCCTGGGGTCTCTCTGCTGGGCCTGGATGCCTGAGGGAGGGCTCAGCTGAGACTAATTAGGAAAACTATCCCATATCACCTCATCCCCAGAGGCCAGGATGCCCTCCAGTGGGAGAAGAGCTGGGAAGTCACCACGTCCATGGCCCTGCTCCGTGAGGAGCAGCCCCAGCTCCCCGGTTCTTTCTGCACATTCTTCAGGGCAAGCCACACAAAGCCACCAACTCACCGCGAACCCACTCATGTTCCTGCCACCTCCCCAGTGTGCACTGTCCTCAGCACACAGCCCACGTTCCCCACAACCTGCTGTCTGCCGGCCTCGGCAGCCTCACCCCTCCACACCCTCTGGTTCCAGCCCCAAGCATCCCCGCAGCACACAACGTGCCCCTCCGGTTACCCCTGGGCCTGTACCCCAGCTCTTCTCTGCCGGGGAAACCCTCTCCCCGCCTTTGCTGAGCCCATCCCTGGTCTCCCTTTGGATCTCAGTGGAAATGCCCCTTCCCTGGGTGGTTTCCCTGAGCTCCGGGCCTCCTCCAGCTCAGACCATGCAGCTCCTTCAGACTAGAAGTCGTGCATACGTCCACTGCGCTACGGGTGTCCCTGTCCCTACGGAGGTGCCTGGAAAGACATGCTGGTGACATACCCCTTACAGGAGAGGACTGAGGCTGAGGACACATTCCAGACCCAGAGCATGCAGGCCTTGGCTACACTGTCCTCTCAGTGGCTGTTCTTTTCCAGGCCCCTTGGGTCCACCAGCCTCTCCCCGAGCCCACCTCGGGAGCCCCGGGCCTGAGCAGGAAACTTCAGAGTAGGCAGGATGGAGATTTCTCCTCTAGTTTTCCGGGGGTATCATACTGGTGTGGGACAAAGCGCAGGCCAGGCCTTCCTGACACAGCTTCCGGACTGATGGGAGGGCAGGATCCCCAAACATCAGCCCCACCTGTGCCCCAAGTACACACCACTTCTGTAGCCTCTGGCCCCATGCAGGACAAGCAAGTACAACGTGGGGTCAGGAAACCGCTTTCTTCAGGAGGGAATCCCCGCCCCTAACCCTGCCTTGTTCACTGCTGGAGGAGCTCGGCACAGAAAGGGGTCTGGAGAGAAGGAGCAAGCCAGGGGTCAAGGCTGGGGCAGACAGCCCAGTGACCACTACCGTCGGCATATGGGGCTGCGCCATCGCTCTCCACTACGGCAGCGGAGGGACCCTCTAGGCTTCGGGGCTGCCCTAAAACCACACAATGGACTCAGGTGAGCTCCAGCAGCAGCCTCTCCCCCATCTCAGGGGACGGGGGAAGGCCAAGGGTGGGATAGAGATAAGCAGGCCAGGGCCAGGGGATAGTGAAGAGAGAGGTCAGGACAGCAGCACAAAGGACAGGCCGGCCAGTGCTCAGGATGACAGGAGGGACCAGCCCAGAGAGGGGCCATGAGGCCAGGCCGGGCCTCACCTTCCCCACATCACACGTGCCCACGTCTGACCGCAGCATCTGCCCCTCAGCCCGAGGACACAGGAGGGCAGGCGACGCGCAAGCCCACGCGGCTGCTTACCCGGAGAGCACGCCCAGCACCAGGTTGAGCATGAAGAAAGAGCCGATGATGATGAGAGGGATGAAGTACAGCCAGTTCCAGGTGTTGCCGGCCGCGTCGTTCGTCTGCAGGCGAGAAGGAGATGAGCAACAAACGGGTCACAAGACCCATAGCCCCTGCTGTAGAAGCACCCTCGACCCCTCCTCAAATACCTGGCAGGGCCTAGGCAGGAAGTGTTCCGGGGCTGGAGGAGTGGCAGGACCCACAGCAGACCTGCCTCCCTGGCCCCACAGCACTTTCTTAGAAGCTGCCCTGGAGCTCTCAAAGGACCAAGGACAATTAGCACTCCTGGTCTCCGCCCAGACAAGTGGAAACGCCAAGGAAGTCGCTTCGGGGAGCAGAGGCTCCCCCGAAACCTGGAAGGCCGCACACCCGGCCTCCGCTCAGACACCTCCTCTGTCCTTCCCAGGACTGGACATGCCAGTCAGCTCTACAGACATTTCTCCTGAATGCAGCCCGGGGGCCCCAGGCCCAAGTCTGATTTTCTGTCTGCAGCAGTCTCCACAGCTCGGAGGCTGTGAGGTCCCATGGCTTATTTCCCCCATATCGAGAGCAAGCTCACAAGTCCCCAAGGAACTGTTCTCACCACGGGCTGGGCTTAAGCCAGAAGCCGGCGCTCAGGCATGATCCAAAAACTGAATGCAAAGAAGGGCGTCTCGCCCAGACCTTTTGACTTTTATAATCTGGGTCTCATGACATAACACCAAAAGTGTTCGGTTTTCAGCTGAAACTCATTTGCCATACCAAAAACCAGAAAAAGCAAAAACTGGATGAAAAAAGACGATCATTAGATGCCATGATGGTTAATTTTATGTGTCAATTAGACTGGACCACGGAGTCCCCAGATATTCATCAAACATTACGCTGGGAGTTTCCACAAATGTGTTTTTTGGATGAGACTAACATTTTAACGGATAGAGTAAAGCAGACTGCCTTCCCTAAGGTGGTGGACCTTATTCGATCAGTTGAAGGTCTGAATAGAAAAAAAGCCTCTCCTCCAAGTAGAAGGGAGTTCTCTAGGAGACTGCCTGTGGACGTCGTCTGTGCCCCTGGCCTGTTAGGTCTCCACCTGCTGGCTTTCGGACTGGGACTGCACCCCGTCTCTCCCGGGTCTGGAATCTGCCAGCCTAAACTGCCGATTTGGACTTGCCAACGTCCACATTCATGAAGGCCAATTCCTAATAATCAATTGATCAATCTCTCTTTCTCTGTCTTCATACATATCTATACGCACGCACATACGTATGCATCTTATTGGTTCCTTATTTCTGGAGAACCTGACTGATACAGATGACCGATGATACTAAGAGACAAAGATGAGAAAAGTATCTGACAAAGATTTTAAAGCAGCCGTCATACAAATGCTTCAAAGGGTAACCATGTACGCACTTCAAACACACTCAAAAAATAGAAAGTTTCAGCAAAGAAAGAGTATCAGCAAACAAATAGAAGATACAAAGAAGAACCAAGTGAAAAACTTAGAACTGAAAACCACAATAATCAAAATAAAAATCTAAATGGAAAGGTACAGGGCGCCTGGGTGGCTCAGTGGGTTAAGCCTCTGCCTTCCGCTCAGGTCATGATCTCAGGGTCCTGGGATCGAGCCCCGCATCGGGCTCTCTGCTCATCGGGAGCCTGCTTCCTCCTCTCTCTCTGCCTGCTGCTCTGCCTACTTGTGATCTCTCTGTCTGTCAAATAAATAAAATCTTTAAATGGAAAGGTACGACAACAGAATGGAGGAGACAGAGTTAAGAATCCGTGAACAGTAAATGAGAACAATAGAATTTACCCAGTCTGATAAGCAGAGAGAAACCCAACTTTAGAAACAAAAACAGGGGCTCCTGGGTGGCTCAGTTGGTTGAGCATCTGCCTTTGGCTCAAGTCGTGATCCCGGGATCCTGGGGATCCAGCCCCGCATCAGGCGCCGTGCTCAGCGGAGGGGTCTGCCACTCCCTCTCCCTCTGCCCCTGCTTGTGCACATGCTCTCTCTCGCTCTCTCTCGCTCTCTCTCTGTGTCAAATAAAGAAATAAAATCTTTACAAATAAATAAATAATAAATTAAAAATAAAACACAAAAACAAGAAAGAAACCTCAACAACCTGTGTCACTACAACAAAAGATCTAAGATTCATGTCATCAGAACAGCAGAATACAGGAGAAAGAGGAGAAGGCTGGGAAGTACTCGAAAAAAAGAGTAGCTAAAAGCTTTCCACATCTGCCAAGAGACACAAACCTACAGATTCAAGAAGTTAAATCCAAAGAAATCCACAGTAAGGCATAGCATAGTCAAATTTAGGGAAACTAAAGACAAATTACTGAATGTGCTATAAAAGAAATGACACCTTACTTACGAGGGGAAAACGATTCTAAATAATCCATGGGTCAAAGAAGAAATCTCAAGGGAAAGATAAAAATACACTGAACTGAACAAAAATGAAAATACAACATATCAAAATTGAAGGGCACGGCTAAAGCAGCATCAAGAGGGAAATTTAAAGCACAAATACATATATTACAAAAGAGGAAAAATCTCAAATCAATAATCTAAGCTTCCACCTCAAGCAGCTAGGAAAAAAAAAGAAAGAGCAACATAAACCCAAATCAATCATAAGCAAGTAAATAATAACATAAGACCACAAAGGGGTCTGAGTGTCTCAGTCGGTCAAGCATCTAGCTCGTGATCTCAGCTCATGTTCTGATCTCATGGTTGTGAGTTCAACCCACATTGGGCTCCAAAAGAAAAGAAAAGGAAGAAAAAAAAAGAAGAGAAAAGAAGGAAAGAGAAGAGAAATAAGAGAATAAATCAATAAAACTGAAAATAAAAACAACAGAAAAAATCAATTTTTTAAAACTGGTTTGGGGTGCCTGGGTGGCTCAGTTGGTTAAGCGTCGGCCTTCAGCTCAGGTCATGATCCTGGAGTCCCAGGATCGAGTCCCGCATCGGGCTCCCTGCTCAGCGGGGGAGTCTACTTCTCCCTCTGACCCTCCCCTGTCTCGTGCTCTCTCTCTCTCATTCTCTCTCTCTCAAATAAATAGATAAAATCTTAAAAAAAAAATGGTTCTTAAAAAAAAAAACTATTAAATTGACATACCTCTAATAATACTGACTAAGAAAAAAGGAGAGAAGACAAATTATCAACATCATGAATGAAACAGGGGATATCACTACATAGACCCAGCTGCCATCAAAAGGTCAATGAAGGAATGCCACCAACAACTCGATGTACGTTCGACAACGCAAATGAAACGGAGCAAGTTCTCAAAACACACAAACTAGCACGACTCATCCAGTATAAAATAGCTAAATTTAATCACACTATAATTATTAAGAAAAGTGAAATTTTAAAACTTTCCCCCTAAAAAGGGCAGATATATTGATCAATTAGAATGAATGACCTAGAAATAATATATAGATATACTGATCAATTAGAACTGATGACCTAGAAATAAACCCTTACGCTTACGATCAATTGATTTTTTAACAAGGATGCCGAGACAATGCAACGGGGAAAGAACGGTCTTTTCAACGAACGGCGCGACGACCACCAGAAGCTGAATCCCTACCACACACCACATGCAAAATTACATTAAAGTGGTCACAGAGCTTAAGACAGGGACAAAAACTACCAAACTAAACGGAAATGCAGACGTGAATCTTCATGACTTTGGGTTAGGTAATGAATTCTTAGCTATAACCCCAAAAGCACAACGGTGAAAATAAAAGCAGAAAAATGGGACTTTGTTAAAATAGAAATCATTTGTACTCAAGTGACAGCATCAAGAAAATGAAAAGACAACCCACAGGACGTGAGAATGTAACTACAAATCACCTATCTGGTAAGTGTCTAACATCATAATATATAGAGAAGAATTACAGATCAATAGCGAGATGACAAATTAACCAATTTTAAAATGGGGAAACAGTCTGAAAATACATTTCTCCAAAGAAGACATATAACTGGTGCGATCAGCACATGAAAATGCTCATTATCATAAGTCGTTAGAGGAAATGCAAATCAAAGCCAAGATGAAATACCATTTCACTTCATGGGTGTTTGGTTAAATTTAAGTTAAATCTTAACAAGATGTTGTCGAGGATGTGGAGGAAAAGGAGCCCTCGCGCAGTTAGTGGGGACGCGGGCCAGCGCAGCCATGGTGGGAGACAGCACGGACGTCCCTCCAGGAGGTGAAGACAGAGCTGCCCTGCAACCCCACAACCGCACCATGGGTATTTACCCCCGAAGTCACAGGAACCCTAATTGAGAGGGATACGTGTACCCTACTGTTTACAGCCACATTATTTACAATAGCCGAGGTACGGAAACAGTCCAAGTGTCCACGGATGGACAGACGGGTGAGGAAGATGTGACGCGTCCGTATACAAAGGAATGAAATCTTGCCACTGGCAACAACATGGGCGCTGGAGAGTGGAGCGCTAAGTGAGATACGGCAAGCAGAGAAAGACAAATACCATATGATTTCACCCACATACGGAATTTAAGAAACAAAACAAAGGGAAAAAAGAAAAAAAGAAACAGAAACAGAAAGACAAACCTCAAAACAGACCCTAACTATAAAGAACCAAGTGCTGGTTGCCAGAGGGGACACAGGTGGGGGTGGGTGAAACGGGGTGGGGTTTCGGCAGCCCACTCGTCACGACGGTCACAGGGTGATGCGCGGAAGTGCTGGATTGCTCTACTGTACACCTGAAACGAATAAAACGCTGTAAAAAATAACAGAAATCACTTACATCGTGAATGAATGGATGCATGGCTATTTTAAAAATTAAATTTTACTTTTCCTGGGATGCTTAAATTGTAAAAAGACAGAGGATACCAAGTGTCGATGAGAACACAGAGAATTCAGAACGCTTGTGCACTCCTGCTGGGATGCAAGGTGCTGCAGCCGCTGTAGAAATCAGTCCTGCAGCCCCTCAGACGGCTACACACACCGTTACCATATGATCTAGCAATTCTATGGTTAGGCCAATACGTAGCGAAATAACATACAGCACACAAAACTTGTGCACATTTGTTCATGTTTATATCATGATTCATGACATAAAAAAGTTGAGGGGTGCCTGGGTGGCTCAGTGGGTGAAGCCTCTGCCTTTGGCCCAGGTCATGGTCTCAGGGTCCTGGGATCAGGCCCCGCATCGGGCTCTCTGCTCGGTGGGGAGCCTCCTTCCTCCTCTCTCTCTGCCTACTGTGATCTCTCTGTCAAATGAATGAATAAAATCTTAAAAAAAAAAAAAGTTGAAACGATCTAAATTTCCATCACCTGATGAAATATAAACCAAATATAGTATATCCACTCAATGAAATCATATCTGATAATAAAAGCAGTGATACAGTGCCACGTGCTACAACATGGACAGACCTTAGAAACACAAAGGTCGACATACTCTATGACTGTACTTACAGGAAATGTCTGGAACAGATTAACAGAGACAGAGACAAATACATCAGTGGTTGCCAGGGGCTAAAGGATGGAAGAACGGGGAGTGACTGCGGAGTGATGCTAAGGGACACGGGGTTTCTTTTTTAGTTGAAAAAAATCTTCAAAAATTAGGTAATGTTGGGACACCTGGGTGGCTCAGTTGGTTAAGCGGCTGCCTTCGGCTCAGGTCATGATCCCAGCGTCCTGGGATCGAGTCCCACATCGGGCTCCTTCCTCGCAGGGAGCCTGCTTCTCCCTCTGCCTCTGCCTGCCACTCTGTCTGCCTATGCTTGCTCTCTCTCTCACTCTCTCTCTCTCTGACAAATAAATAAATAAAATCTTTTAAAAAAAAAAAAAAAAAAAAAAAATTAGGTAATGTTGATGGCCACACAACCCTATGAACCTAAGAGAACCATTAACTGTATAATTCAAATTGCTAAATTTTATCATATGCAAACTATATCTCAAAAAGTATTATTTGGGAAAAAAAATCCATAAAAGAAATCTCTAGGGCGCCTGGGGGGCTCAGTGGGTTAAGCTGAAGACCTTCGGCTCAGGTCATGATGCCAGAGGGCCGGGATCGAGTCCTGCATCCGGCTCCCAGCTCCACGGGGAACCTGCCTGTCCCTCTGACCTACTCCCGTGTTATGTTCTCTGTCACTCTCTCTCTCAAATAAATAAAATCTTCCAAAAAAAAAAAAGAAAGAAAAAGAAATCTCTCGACCCCGATTATAGAATTGTACCAATTCTCTGAAAAAGAAACAAGACCACTTGTATAAATCTCTTCTAGAAAATGGAAGAGGAGGGGCTACTTCCTAATTCATTTTCCAAACCTCGTGGTGTCCTCATACCAGTATCAGACAAAGACAGTTCAGGAAGGAAGGAAATTACAGACCAAAAGCGCCATGAATACAGACGCCAGAACCCTCGATGAAATCGTAGCAAATAGCACCGGGCAACAGGTAAAAGTCACCGTACCCCGCGACGCGTGGGGTCCTCCAGGGACGTCAAGCTGTTCCAAAATCCCACGGTCAGGCAGGTCGCCCACCACACCGACGGGCCCCAGAGCGCGTCCCATCACCGCGCGCGGAGACAACACTCCACGAGACCCGGCGCCGCGCGACGGAACCTCTCGCGAGGAGGAGCGACGCGCCTCGGCGGGACGAAGAGCGTCCACGGGAAGCCCAAGAACTTGCGGTCCGCGTCACACCGAAGTCCTCGGCCCCGGTTCGGAAATAGGACCGTTCCCCGCATTCGCACGCGACGCGGCGCGGGAGGCTCCGCCGGCGCGAGGGCGGAAGAGGCGCCGGAAGACGTAGGGGCGCACACGGGCCGCGCACCGGAAGCCACGAAACTCCCATCAAGGACACGGGAGGGCCCGGCGCAAACGGAGAGACGCGCCAGTCCGCGGGCAGGAAGCCGGGCCGAGTGGAGACGCGGTCCCCCGGGAGGAAGAGCCGCCTCGCCGCCGGCCCGACGCGGACACGCGGGTCCCCGGAACAGACACGGACCCACGGGCGTCTGCCCGGCTAAGTCGGAGGAACCTACGACCCCTGACCGTGCGGTTTTGAGCTCAGGCCCCACGTTGTGCGCAGAGCTCGCTTTAAGCGGGAAAGCGGCAGAAACGGACCCACCCAGAACCCGGCCAACTCCTGGGCAGGCGCCCAAAAGCAACGCAGCGGAGAAAACACAGAAACGGCTTCCCAACAAGGTCGCGCGAGGAGCGGCATCCGTAAGCTCAGAAAGGAAAGGCGGGAGGGAGGCGGTCGCGTCCTCTCCCGGACGCTGAGCACCGCCCCGCCCTCGGCCCGGCCCCTCGGCCCTGCCGTCTCCTCCGAGCGCCCGTCACACGCCCCACGCGGCAACGGCTCCGAGACAGTGTGTGGCCACGGCTGGGTCCTTGGGCTCCGCGACCACCCGCGGAAACGAAACCGAGCAAAGGTCTGGCCCCCAGTCTCCCTTCTCGAGGAAAGGCACCACCCTTCGCGGCGGGAGGGTCACGCCCTCTGGGGTCCTCCTCCCCCCCCACCGCGGGGCGGCAGCGCCCACTGGGACCCGCAGCCAGAGCCCCGCGCAGCCAGAGCCCCGCGTCCGAACGGCCGGCGGCAGCGCCCACGTGACCGGCACCACGGGCGGCCGGAGCCCCGCGGCACCTCCCAGACCGGCTTCGCTCCCCTCCCGCCGCCCGTCTCAACGGACTCGCGCTCCTGGGCAGAAACGGGGGTCAGTCCTGCGACTTCTGGTAACTCCCGGGTAACCGAAGGTTCTGCAATCACTTCGAGCAGAAAATGGTCTCGATTCAGCAACTACGAGTCTAGTCCCAGCTGGCAACGAACTACGCAGCGCGCTTTACGCCGAGAGCGTCCGCTCTCCCGGCCGCCTGCACTGGGAGGTGGACGCTGGGCCCTCCTCACCCCTCCACGCCTGCCCCTGCCCCTTCTTCCCCGGCGCGCTGCTGGGCTACTGACCCCACCACTATCCAAGCAGGGGAGGGAGAGCAGGGGGGACAGGCGAACTGTGCCGTGCATGGCGCTGTCCCGACACCATCGCATGTCTCTGGGCCTGACCCAACTTCCTGCGGACTTGTCTCACTTAGGGCCCCATCTGACCCCACTTACTTTTCAAAATGAGGCCGGCCATTTCTCCTTCCGCCGGGGACGCCCCCACCCACCTCCGCCGGTTGTCGGCAGTCGGTTCTGAACAGACGTTCTCTGCTGAGACTTCATCATTCCCTGGTCAGAATTTAAAAGGGCTCCAGGCTGCCCCTACCCCCGGGCCACAGCTGGTCAGCGAAGGCACTCACATCACACACCCTCCTCTCCCGATCCCACCATCAAGCCTGCTCTCCGTCTCTCTCTCCGTCCGCCCCGGACTGCGGGCCAATGGCTCTCCCTTGACGCACAGGCACGGTCTCGGGCCTTCCCGCTCAATGACACATCGGAAAGGGCCATAAAAGCTGCACTCACTGGGCTGGAAGAGAGGGGTAGGCTCTCTCCCCAAAGAGCCCCCTTTAAAAGCCCTGTCCGATTTACGACAACCCTCCTGTTGGTGTGCAGAGTGGACCCCGATCCTGGACCCCGCCCCGGGCACCAGCCTCACAGCTCACCACTGTCACCACAGGCACTGTCCTGGTGCCTCGCCAAAGCTCCAGAGCCCAATCCCACAGCACCTGCATATCTGGCTTCCAGACCTCGCCAGGCCTTGCTTTCACGAGGTTCCCTGTTCCTCGTCCTCCTTCGTCGTCTTCAAAGTTCTGGCCATCGTCAGGCCTTTACTGAAGGCCTCCTGCTCGCCACGGTACGAGGAGCATCACGGGGAGTGCCCAGAGAGTGGGTGCCAGGCAAACCCCTGTCTGAGGAATCTCTGTGGCTCTCTGGACCAGAGCCTCCCGCCCTAGGGTCAGGCTCCTGTGCAGCCCCTCCCCCACAGGGCACAGACCCACCAGTCTGAGTCACCCGGGCCGACGGCCAAGTCCCAGCGGGCACCAAACGCTGCAGAACCCTACTCTAGGCTTCTGTTGTTCGGGTGGGGCTGTGGGGATGTGGCCAGCTCAGAGCTATTTTTAGGGTCCGTCTTTGGGAAATTACTCTTTGACTGGCCGCAAGAAGAGAAGGTCCAAGCCCCTCGTATGGCCTTTGTGCCCGTTGCTGTCCTCCTCAGCTGAGCGGAGCCTGTTGTGGGACGCGACTCACACTCTGAGAAGGGATCTGGTTCAAGGGACGTTGGGCCGGCTTCTCCCTAACTCCTTGTCTTTCCCGTGCCGGCCCAGTGAGCGTTTACCACACGTTTGCTGGGTACCCAGCCCTGAGACCTACCTGGCTCTCTGTGAACCCACAGGGAAGGCACAGGGCAAAGGGTCCCATTCTGTCCCTTTCCTCCCATCCATCACGCCACCAGACTACACCACCGTCATTTCTTCCCCAGGCTCCTCGAGGCTGGGGAGCACAGGGTTCACGGGCTTGTCGCCCAAACCCCACATCAGCGTACAAGTGGCACGTTCAGCGTGAAATGTGTTGTATCACAGGGCCCTCCACCCACAGTACCCACGCAGGGCACACCCTAGCCATCCGGAACACCGCCGTCAACCAGCTGTGCCTTGCCGGCCAAACCTTCCAAGAGTCCTAGCTTATGTGTACCTGCTCTCTCTACCTCCCAGAGCCCCTGGGGGCCTAATTTAATCGTGCTCATGCCCTGGGGGCTCATGGGGCTTTAGGGGGTAGAAGGTAGCAAGGGGCTCATCACATAAAAAAACAAACAGCATATTGTGCTCCAGCACGCATGGCAGAGTCCGCCAGGAAGAGCTTCACGTCGGGGGTAGGCAGGAGCGAGACAGGTCACCAGGCGAGGGCCTTAGACCAGCTTCGTCATGGGCACCAACCCAGACTGCCCCGTATACACCACTGTGACGGGCAGGCACTCTCATGGGCGAGACGTTCAAGAGGAAACAGTGCCAGAGAGATGCAGCATAAGACACGAATGCACAAGACACACAGTCTGACCCCAGACCCCCAGCATCATCGGAGAGGTCTCCCTGCACATCGGCTCCATGCAGCGTGCGACCCTGCCCTGTCTTCCCCAGGCAGCCTTGGGACAGAGAGGGCAGCAGGCTTCACTGCCCCTCACTCCATCCTGAAAACCCTGCCAGGGATGGCACAGCCAGGAGCTCCCAGCAAGCTGCCACCAGTCCTAGGGACTAGAGCAAATTCAACAAGCTCTCCATGCCTCAGTTTCTTCCTTGTACAATGGGGTTCTCGAGATGACTCTGTGACTTAGCAGGGAGGAGACACTTCACGTGGGGCCAACAGCGAGCCTGCAGGGGGCCCGAGGGACCATGCCGTGGCCGCCTCGATGATCGGCAGCAGCAACATCTCTGGAAGCGTCCGCCCGGCCCTCGGCATCACTCACACGAGAAGCCGCCCGGAGACTCTAGGACCAAGGCCGAGAGTGTGAGTGGACAGCGGGCAGCTGGTGGAGCCATCTGAAGGAAGGGGCCTAGATTTCATCCTACGGCGGACGAAGGAGCTTGGGATCGGGCAGAGGCTCCTAGGTCAGAAACATCACCCCAAAGGAGGCTGCGGGAGCTCCAGGGCCCGTCCACGGTCCCAGGGCCAAGGCGCAACTCACGACTCACATTGTAGAGGATGTCGGTCCAGCCCTCCATGGTGATGCACTGGAAAACCGTCAAGATGGCGAACAGGATATTGTCGAAGTTGGTGATGCCGAAGTTGGGGCCTGGCCAGTACTCCCGACATTCTGTGTCCCCCTCACACAGCCGGGCTGGGGCCTCCTTGCCACAGGGGAAGTCGCCCACTGGATCTGGATCTGTGAAGAGAAGAGTGAAGCACAGACCCTGAGCCCAGAAATACCAAGTGCTCCCACCCCTGCTGGGATTCCTGGGTTGCGGAGACCTCATCACGGGGAGGGGCGGGGGGCAGGAATCAAGCACCAGTGGGAATCCTCCCTCAATATCCCACCATCCCTCCGTGCACCGGCTCTCTCCCGGTGCCCACACCTGCCCTCCTCGAGCTCAGACCAACCCTCCCAGGAACTACTGGTCAACCTCTCCCTCTCGGCTAGAACCTGCCCCTCACGGTTGAGGCACGCTCAGGACTTACGCACCTGAAAATCAAAAAAGACAAAGTCCTAACATCCAATTCTTCCTACCACTACCACCCTGATTTCTCCTTCCCCTCACAGTCAGGCCGCCCCAAGACTCCTGACCGGCAGATCTGCCTGTCACTCCGGAGCCACCACAAGCTGGAGTCAGCCACGGTGGTCCCTGCTCACCAGGCAGGTCGGCTCAGAGTCCAGCCAGCAGGGACCCAGAGGGTGGCTGGAGGTCACAGCGCCCAGGCCTCACAGCACTGGCCCCTGCGGCGTCTACGTGTTTCCACCAGCTGTGATAAGAAGTTTTTAAAAATCATGAATGATTTAAATTTTGGTAAGAGCTTTCTCTGCATCGAGTGACGTGATCTGCCTCCCTGCAAGTCCACCCAGAACCCCACACATTCTGACCACCTCCACCAAACAGCCTGGCCGCAGCCATCTCTCCGGATGGTGACATTAGCCTCCCCGAGCCTGTTTCTGCCTTTGCCTTCCTGGAGTGGCCTCGCTCAGAGCCCTCCCCTGCCTTCCCGACCTCTCTCAGAATGAGACTCCGAGTTCCCACCACAGCCTCGAAGCCCGCGCGACTTCCCCTCTGCTCCCGCGGCCCCTCACCCTGGCCTCTGCACGCACCGGGCCCTGGAACCGGAGCTCTCTGGCCCAGCAGCTGCCCAGCAATCCCTCTCACTGCTCTGACGGCTGCTCGAGGGTCACCTCAGGAGACAGGCCTCCCGGGCTGGTTTCCCTGGTTTCTGTGAAGCAGGCTCCCCAATTACCGTATTGCCAATTCTCCTTTCATTGTTCCCCAGAAGTTACTATCATCTGTGATCACCGCGTTTCTGTGTCTGCTCAGGTGTCTGTGCCCTCCTGGAGGTGGTGTGTCCCCCCCACTGGCACAGGAGCTCCCCGGTCCACTGGACTCCCAAGCAGGGCCTCCAGGATGCATGAGTCCGAGGGGCGCCGCCAGGCCTCACCTGTGCTGTTGGGGAAACAGGCCTTGTGGAATTTGCCCATGTAGAACTCGAGGCCGATGATGGCGAACATGAGGATGGCAAAGAAGAGAAGCAGCCCGATCTGCAGGAGTGGAACCATGGCCTTCATGATGGACTTGAGCACCACCTGCAAGCCTGGACCAGAGCAGCCACAGCAGGGCGGGTCAGAGTGGAGGGGGCGGTGCCGGGGCTTGGGGGGTGCGGGGCGGACCAGCCAGAGCCTGGGCTGGGCAGCACTGGGGGCCGGGGCACAGTGCTGCACTGGGCACTGTCCAAGTAGAGGATGAGCAGGGAGTACAGGGAACCATGAGTTTGGGCGAACGGCCTGCACTTACGGGACAATCCCTGGGGTGGGAGACCAAACAGGACAGTCCCCGGGTGGGAGACCAAGCATAAGCCTTGGAAGGAAGTGGACAGAACAATGTCGAAAGCAGGGGAGAAGCAGGGTGCAGGGTGTCAGAGTACAAAGTCCGGGGGAGAGAAGTAGACTATGAAGGGCTCCGTGGGCAGCAAGCAGAGAGTCCTGAGGGGAAAGGGTGGGGGGTGCTGGGAGGGAGAAGCAGAAGATTCGGGAGGCCGAGAGCAGGAGATCCTAGGAGGGGCGTACAGGAGTTCCTGACAGACACAATTCCTTAGGGACAGTGAAGCAGGGGACCTGCCCCCAGGAGTGTCTGACCACTAAACCCCAGCACGGGTGTGTCCAGGCCAAAGGAACCAGCACACACGGAGGCTCAACCCCACGACCCCCTTTCCACCTGGCCCCAGCTCTTAGATACAGGCCTGAGCCTTCGCCTGGCAGGGTCTTGGGGCAGAATGAGGGCTTCCCTGTAGTGGCCTCAGGGGGACACAGCTCTCGGTCCCTGCCCGCCCGGGGCTCTGAGAAAAACCCACGGTAACCTTGGCCCTCCTGCCCGGCTCCTTGAGCAGCAGAACCCAAGAGCATGTCTTAACCTGGCCTTGGGTGCCCACAGCCCTGCCGAGCCTAAGGCAATACGGGGGTCCCCTGCAGCCTCTGGCTGTCTTCTCGGGCACCCTGCCCACCAGCTTGCTCAATTTCTCATCTGTACCTTAACCCCAGAAAACAAAGCAGAGCTAGAAATAGAGCAGAGAATGCGAAGAGAATAAAGCTCCCAGCTGGGGAAGCCAAGTCAGGGCAAAAGGACTAGGCCACTCTCTGGGCTTTCACAGAGAATTTCAAGGCTTCTTCACACCTGGTTCCTGGGGGTCAGGGGCCCTGAGCTTAGAGTCACCAGAGCCAAAGGGGTCCCTGGTTAGGGCTTAAGTGTGTCCGTGGCTGTGGTGAGGCTGGGGGAGGAGGTCAGGAGTCCAGGCAGGCTTGGGTCTAATGGTTCTTGCCAGACTCACTCGGAATCCCAGACACCAGCTTCAGGGGCCTGAGCACACGCACAGCCCGCAAGGTCCGCAGGTCAAAGTCAGTGCCAGCCGTGGCCAGGATCCTGGCAGGAAAGAGAAGGAGGGAACTAGAGGCTTCCATACTCAGGGAAGAGAACCCATTCCCCACCCCCCACATCCTTTCTCTCAAGAACAGGGACACCAATGTCACTTCTGTCCCCTACTGTCCAAACACAGGGCAGGCACAGGGTATGGGACCTGCCAGGCAGGAAGGGTCAGGGACTGAATTCAGGCGTCCCCACATTAATGTTAGCAACAGCTGCTTCCAGGGCGACCGTCCCTCTGGCTCGAAGGAATCACCCTGAGACGACCCTTGGTCTCCGATGCCTGGCCTGGCCTTGAATCTGCCCTCCAGCTAAACCCAAGCCAGAACCAGGCCCCCACACCAACCCCAGCTGCATGGCAAACAGCCTCGAGAGACGCGGGGAGGAGTGAAACGGGTAACACGGAGGCTGAGCAGACACGCACACCCTCTCTTCCCCTTCTCTCAGGGGAACAGTGCCGTGGGGCAGGCAAGGTGGAACAGAGGCTTCGGGGACTCAGGAAAGCCGTCCCTTGGCAGAAAAACATATTCCGATGCCTTCCATTTCAGAAAACAAAAGATCTGAGAACCACCTCTCAGCACCGCACATTTCTCTGCTCCCTTCACACCAAAGCTCAGTCAGAGGGTCCGTCCTGGGTCTGACCTTACCTTCCCGTCCCCGTCAGGCTCCCACCCACACCGCTCCACTGAAATGCTGTTCGAGCCTGTGCCTTGCCAACTCCGGTGGTCAAGTCTCCTGCTCTAAACGGTTCCTTCTCCAGCCTTCGGCCAACTCTCTCATCTCCCTCGAGCTCCCCAGGAGCCCCTCCAGGTCTCGACAGCCACCTTTGCCTTGTGCACCAGACTTGGGAGGTGGAGGCCCTGGGGCTCTCTCCCAGCAGCATCTACCCCTTGGCTCTGAATGCCACAGCGTGCTTTCCACTCCTAATCGCACAGCCTTAACCCAAATCTAGAACTGAGGACTCATACATCCAACTGCCCTTTTAACCTTTCCACTTGGCTATCAGAAAGTGTATCAAGCATTACATAGTTAAAGAACCATTTTTTAAACATTAATGTTTAAAAGTGTTGAAACATGAACTTCTTTAGAAAGTTCAGAGCCGCTACACTGTGGCGACTAAGCTTGATTCCTACCGCAGCTTCTTCCCCAGTTCCCACTCTCTGAATACTCCTCGTCGCTGTTATTTCAGCCAAAGCCAGGGCTTCCCCGAGTCCTCTCTCCCCTCGCTCTGCACACCACGCACCAACAGTCCTGGCGGTTCTGCTTGTAGAATGCGTCCCGGACTCTTGGTGAAGAAGGCTCTGTGCCCCCTGCTCGAGGTACATGGCAGCGAGAATAGAATTTGAGACAGAGCTGAAACTCTCAGTGGAAAAAGAAAGAAAGGCAACAAGAAAATATCTGTCCAAACCGGAAGCCCAGAGCACATGAAGAAACCCAATGCCAGGAGAGACTTCCAACTATCAAAACTGACTACTGGAAGATTAACTTAGTTCTGACGAAACTGACACATAGGAAACAAATGCAGCCAGAAACAGGTCCGGCATCTGAAAGACTAGCCAGTTTGGGCAATAAACAAACAGCAGTCACAGTGATAATAAATCACACTCTGGCTGGAGACACGGTTTGAGAGCATGAGTGATTTGGAAAATAGTACAGAGGCTAGTACTGAAGAACTCGCCCGCAGACATCAAGGAGCCAAAGAAGGAACAAGAGAGAGAAATTAAGCAAAACGGAGGTCAGATCATATGCTCAGTGCACACCCGGCGTGAGCTGCGGAAGAGAACAGGGCAGAGGGCGAAGAAGCAACATTTGAGGAGGTAGCAGGTGAGAAATTTACAGAACTAAAAAGGACTTTTTAAATCGAAAGTGCACTACAAGTACCCATTTAATAAAGAAAGTAAATCCAACTAGAAACAGGGAGGAATGGCGAACATCAAGGATAAAAAGGCAGCCTTAGAAGCTGCCGGAAAGAAAAAGAAAAGACAAAATATCTTCTAATAGCGAAGAAGGATAATTGAAAAGGAAAAAAACTTCACTTCGGCAAAAATACGTGCCAGAAGGCAATCGAGTTATACCTTCCAAGAGCAGCAGAAAGTAATGGTCACCTTAGAACTTTATATCCAGCTAAACTGTCAATGAAGAGTGAGGGCAAAATAAACGTATTTTCAGGGGCGCCTGGGGGGCTCAGTTGTTGAGCCTCTGCCTTTGGCTGGAGTCATGATCTCAGGGTTCTGGGATCAAGCCCCGCGTCGGGCTCTCTGCTCGGTCTGCTCCTCCTTCTCCCACTCCTCCTGCTGTGTTCCCCCTCTCACTGTCTCTCTCTCTTGTCGAATAAATAAAATCTTTTAAAAAAAATTTTTCAGATATAAAAGAAGTCATCACCCCAGATTTCAACACAGTCAAAAAGTCCAGCAAAGCTCCCATCACAGTCTGAAGGGCTGAATACCAAACCTCAGTAAGGCTACCTAAGATTAAAACAAAATTAGCAGCTTTGGGACTCCTGGGCGGCTCAGTCAGTTAAGCACCTGACTCTCGGTTTCTTCTCAGGTCATGATCTCAGGGTCGTGAGGTTGAGCCCCGAGTTGGGCTCCGTGCTGGGCGTGGAGGCTGCTAAGAGTTTCTTTCCCCTCTGTCCCTCCTTCCACTCACACATGTGCGCGCGCTCTCTCTCTCTCTCTCTCTCTCTCTCTCAAATGAATAAGTCTTTAAAAAAAATAGCAGCCTTGATGTACAATAGAGTTCTAGTCTTCTACACCTTTTCTATCTCACCTATCTATCAAACCCTGCTCATAACAAATAAAGAGCATAGCCTTTTTTGAGTACATGGGAATATCTTTGAAAACTGCCCATGTCCAAGGTGCCTGGGTGGTGCGGCCATTTGGGCGTCTGACTCTCAGTTTCAGCTCAGGTCTGATCTCAGGGTCGTGAGATGGAACCCCGTGATGGGCTCCGAGTTCAATGAGGAGTCTGCTCGAGCTTCTCTCTCTCTCTCCCCTGCCCCTCCCTGCCTTGAATAAATAAATAAATCTTTTTAAAAAGAGAGAAAATCACCCATATCCTACATCACAAAAAAAGCCTCGGCAACTTTCAAAGAATTAGTAACGTACATTATCACACTTCTGCTAATCAATAAATGTATCTAAACGAGAATACAACTATAAAAACACACTGTAAAAGAAAACTCATATGTATAGAAACCCTCAAAATGCACAACTAAGTAACTCATTAACTAAAAAGTAAGAAGACAAATTACCAAATAATTAGAACTCATCAACAACGAAAATACCACATATTACAATGTGTGGGGTTCTGTGAAAGGGCTGTTTAAGGGCTGCTTCATGAAGTTAAATGATTTTATTTTTTTAAAGACTGAAAATAAATAAACCAAGCACAGATATGTCTCAAGAATCTTAAAAAAGAACAGAAGAGGGGGCGCCTGGGTGGCTCAGTTAATAAACATCTGCCTTCGGCTCAGGTCATGATCCCGGGGTCCTGGGATCGAGCCCCGCATCGGGCTCCCTGCTCAGCGGGGAGCCTGCTTCTCCCTCTCCTACTCCCCCTGCTTGTATTCCTGCTCTCGCTGTGTCTCTATCAAATAAATAAATAAAATCTTTAAAAGAAAAAGAAAGAAGACTAAATTTACAGAAAAGAGAAAAATGGAAATAATAAAGGTAAGCGTAGACACGGTCAAACAGAAAATAGAGAAATAACAGAAAGCTGAATCTGAAAGTTGAAAAAAATGAACAAGCTTCTGGCAAGAATCATCCAGAAAAAGAGAATGTGCACATATCTGAACACACCTGTACACAGATACACACATGTACAGAAACACGTGACACTTGCATACCCGTACATGTGTACAGTAATATATTCACACAGAGGGGACATAACTGCAGACAGGAGAAATTTTTAGAATCACAAAAGAATATTATTAACAATTTTATATCAATGTTAAAATTTTGATGAAAGGGATATATATCCCCCCAGAATGCAATTTTTCAAAAGTAACCAAAGAAGTAGAAAACCTGAACAAACCACAAACGACTGTATTGGTTTTCTATGGCTGTGTAAAGACTTGCTACAAAGTTAGTAACTTGAAATACCACCTGTTAGCTCACAGCCCTGCCCTGTAGGTCAAAGTCAGGGCACACCGCAGCTAGGTTCTCCGCTTAGGGTCTCAGAAGGCTGAGATCCAGGTGTCAGCCAGTTTGTACCCTCATCCAGAGACCAATCCAGGGCAAGTCATGCTTCCTAGCCCCTTCGTGCTGTTTGCAGGAGGTACGGAGTCCCATTGTCTCAGCTCCTGGCAGCCACGCTCAGGTCCTCGCCACCCGGCCCTCAAGAGTCCCTCTCACACCTCTAAACGCTCTAATTTTTTACGAAGGGCTCAGTCCCTTTAAAAGGATCACCTAATTAGGTTGGTCCTTTTCGGTTAACTCAGTCAACTGTTTAGGAAACTACCGATGGAAGTGAGATCATATCCATGACCCTTCCCACACTGACGGGGAGAGGACCACAGGCAGGGACGGGATCCTTGGGGGCTGTCTCAGAATTGCGCCTACCAAAACCATTTACAAAACTGAATTTGGATTCAGGTTTCCTCTGGCAAACATCAGATCCAGACTATTGTACAAACAAGTTCTATGAACATCCAAAAAACAGATAATTTCTATGTTATATAAACTGTTTTGGAGAATAAAAATACAAGAAAAGCTCCCAACTCATTTTATGACCCTAGTATAATCTGGATATCAAAACTGGAAAAGGACAATAACATTTTATACATATCTCAATTATGAACACAAATCTTAAGTTACAAATTAGAATAAAACTCAAAAGTACATATTTTAAGAGTATATAATGGCCAGCTGAGTTGTCACAGGAACCTAAGAATAGTTCAACAGTAGAATAACTATTAATGTACCCCACCGATTAAAAATCAAAATAGAAATCATGTCATTACGTCAAAAATTTCAAAGAGGGGTGCCTGGGTGGCTCAGTGGGTTAAAGCCTCTGCCTTCAGCTCAGGTCATGATCTCAGGGTCCTGGGGTTGAGCCCCGCATCGGGCTCTCTGCTTGGCGGGGAGCCTGCTTCCCCCTCTCTCTGTGCCTGCCTCTCTGCCTGCTTGTGATCTCTGTCTGTCAAATAAATAAAATCTTTAAAAAAAAATTTTTTTTCAGAGAAATTATTCAATAGAATTTCAATATCACTAGGCAAGAACTAGGGCTAGAAAGAAAAATCCCTTAAACTGACAACATGTGTTAGGAGCAACCCTCTTCAAATGCAGGGAAAATACAAGATTGCTACTTAAGATCATACGGAGGTCCTAGCCAAGGCAATAAAAAAAGAAAAAGAGGGGCGCCTGGGTGGCTCACTGGGTTAAGCCTCTGCCTTCAGCTCGGGTCATGATCCCGGGGTCCTGGGATTGAGTCCCGCATCGGGCTCTCTGCTCAGTGGGGAGCCTGCTTCCTCCTCTCTCTCGCCTGCCTCTCTGCCTGCTTGCGATCTCTGTCTGTCAAATAAATAAAATCTTCAAAAAAAAAAAAGTACATTGTTTAAAAAAGAAAAAGAAATAAAATATATAAAGATTAAAAAGGAGAAAACAAACTGTCATATTCACAGATAATGTGATTTGTATACAAAAAACCCAAAAGCATACACAGAAAAACTGTAAGAGCCAATTAGAAAGTTCAGCAAGTTTATGTAATACCAAATAAATATTCAAAAATAGATTGTGTTTTGGGGCACCTGGGTGGTTTGGTAGGTAAGGTGTCTGCCTTCGGCTCAGGTCATGATCTCAGGGTCCTGGGATCACGTCTCACATCAGGCTCCCTGCTCATCTGGGAGTCTGCTTCTCCTACCCCTCGGCCCTGCTAATGCGCTCGCTCTCTCTCTCCCTAATAAATAAATCTTTAAAAACAAAATAAATTGTTTTCACTTACAATTAGAAAATACAATTTTTAAGAACTATCATTCTAGGGGCGCCTGGGTGGCTCAGTGGGTTAAGCCTCTGCCTTCGGCTCAGGTCATGGTCTCGGGGTCCTGGGATCGAGTCCCGCATCGGGCTCTTTGCTCAGCGGGGAGCCTGCTTCCCCCTCTCTCTGCCTGCCTCTGCCTACTTGTGATCTCTGTCTGTCAAATAAATAAATAAAATCTTTTTAAATAAATAAATAAAATAAAAACTATTGTTCTAATGGGCCTGGAGTTAGATAGTGCTGATGGCTGCACAGCTCTGACCAGACTGAAGACCACTGAGCGGGATACTCCAGAAGGCTGAGTGTCATGGTGTGTGAATTACATCTCAATAACGCTGTCATAAAGCTACTGTTCGTAATAGCAACAAAATCAGAAGTATATAGGAATAAACTCAATAAAATAAGTATAATATCTTAATAATAAAAGTCACAATACATTCTTGAGAAACAAAGGGATAGTAAGAATGAACCATATTAATAGATGAGACAGTTCAACATTAGATGTTCCTTTTCCCCAAATTAATCTACATAATTTCAGTACAATTGCGATAAAAATCCCAACAGACCTCATACGTAAAAAATCCTAACTTTGTAAACAACAACAAAAAAAATCCACCAAAAACTACCACAACTAATGAATTCAGCAAAGTTCCAGGATATAAAGTCAAAACAAGAAAATAAGTTTTATTTTAAAGAGGCGCCTGGGGGGCTCATTTGTTAAGTGTCTACCTTCAGCTCAAGTCATGATCCCAAGGGTCCTGGGATCGAGCCCCCGAGTCAGGCTCCCGGGAAGCCTGCTTGTCCCTCTTCCACCCCCCGCTTGTGATCCCTCTCTCGCTGTGTCTCTGTCAAATAAAGAAATAAAATCTTTAGGGGAAAAAGAAAATTGTATTCTATACACTTGCAATGAACAATCAAAAAAGGAAAATTTTTAATCCATTTACAATAGTATCAAGAAAGAGTGAAAAACTTAGGAATAAAATTAACCAAGGAGGTGAAGGAAATTAAATTTCCTAAGGAAATTAAAGAACACTCAGCAAACATAAAGACATCCCATGTCTTTGAACTGGAAACCTTAATATTATTAAATGTCCACACTATGCAAAGCAAACTACAGAGTCAATGTAATCCCTATCTATCAAAACTCCAATGACGTTTTTTGCAGAAATAGAAAAATTCCTCCTAAAATTCACATGGAATCTCAACAAACCCCAAATAAACAAAACAATCTTGAAAAAGAACAAAACTCAAAGACTCACACTTTCTGATTTCAAAAGTTACTACAAACCTACAATAATCAAAATAGTGTGGTCCTGGCATAAGGACAGACAGAGAGACCCACAGAATGAAACGGTGACTCAGAAATAAGCCCTCACATACACGGTCACTGATTCTCAGTAAGAGGGTTGACACCATCCTATGGGGAGAAGACAGTCTTTTTACCAAACTGGGCGGGAGATCTGAAGAGCCACATGAAAACAGTAAGTTGGACCTTATTGTACGTACAAACGCAACTCAGAACGGGTCTTTGCTTATCCAAACGGAAGACCTTAAACTAGGAAACTATTGGGGGGGGGCACAGGAGAAGACCTTCATGGCACTGGATTTGGCAATGATTTCTTGGCTATGACACCAAAAGCATGGGCAATAAAAGAAAAACACATTGGACTTTATCAAAATTTAAAACTTTTGTGCATCCAAGGGCCCTATCAAGAGACTGAAAAGACAACTTGCAGAATGGGAGAAAATATTCACGAATCATTTATCTGATAAGAGATTAATATCCAGAATACACAAAGAACGCCTACAACTCAACAAAAACAAAAACCGAATTTAAAAATAGGCAAATGACTTGAATGACTATTTCTTAAAAAAAAAAAAAGATACACAAATGGCGAAAACATACATGAAAAGATGCTCAGCATCACTAGCCGGAGGGGAGTGCAGGCCGGAGCGGCGCTGAGGTGCCACCTCACACCCACCAGGATGGCCGCTGACGAAGAGGGAGGAGTGTCGGGCGCTGGCGAGGATGCGGAGGAGCCAGGAGCCGGGCACCGCTGGTGGGGGGTGCAAGACGGCGCGGCCGCCGTGCAAAGCGGACGGCGGTTCTCGGACACGCTGGACGAGGGAAGCAACGGCGCACGGGAGTGCCACGCGACAGGATCCCGCGTGCGATAAGGTCGGCGCGTGAAATTAGGTGACCCTGCACATCTTGGCACCAAAGACGTTTAAAATAACGTGAAGGGGCAAAAACACGAGTTGTGAGGAGATGACGGATCCGTGCAATGACGTGCACGCGGGCACGAGCACACAGGGCGTGTGGGTACGGACACACGTCGTGCAAGTCGGGACACTCGCACACATGTGCCGACCTCACAGCCACAGGTCAGGACAGCTGCCAGCGCCGGAGGGGAGATTGACTGAGGGAGGGTCTGCAGGAGGACTCAGGTCATGATCCTGGGGTCGTGGGATCGAGGCCCGCATCGGGCTCCCTGCTCAGCGAGAAACCTGCTTCTCCCTCTCCCACTCCCCTGTTTGTATTCCCACTCTCACTGTCTCTCTCTCTCTCTGCCAAATAAATAAACAAAATCTTAAAAGAGAAAGAAAGAAGAAAGGAAGGAGTCAGTCAATCTCTCTGCATTATACTTGGGGTATGATGAAGAGAATTTGCCGAACACACCAACATCTGGAATGTGATTACATCTAGCATCGCGTCCGCCCTGGCGTTCTAACTTTATAAATGTAACAGAAAAGTTTATTTAGGCGTGTGATTTCAAGTTGAAGACTAATAATTTGTAAAAAGTATTGGAACATTTTAACAAACTTATGATTCAACATCTTTACATTTTACTGGATACACAGCACTTGAGTACTTACGAAGATCCGGTTACAGTAAAATATAAGTGAAATTTAAATGTTTGACACTGACTAAGTTTGTGAAATGGGATAAAACATTTACAGTCACCTCGAAAGCCATTGTTAAAAGTTGCTAAAAGTATAAATACAATGTTTTGTAAGCTGAATCTAAAATTGTTCCATTTCACTGAGAAACGGTCGGCACGCATGCGTGCGTGTGTGTGGTGCGCGGCAGGGCGTCTTGGTTTACCTCTGCCGTGACGTGATCCCCACCACAGGTCCAGCTCACACCCATCATCTCACGGAGACACATTTACACGAGCTGTGATGAGCTCCTGAGGCCCCCGCTTCCCAGCGTTCCTACGCGTCCTGCGGCAGCCACGGGCACCCTGGTGCTCCTTGTATCCCTGGTACTCACCGTCCTGATGCTCGAGCTGGAACTCGGGAACTTTGACCACCTCACTCCAGCTCCCCGCCCCCGCCCCAGCTCCCACTTCCAGCAGCCACAGATCTGATCTCTTTTTCTCTGAGTTTGGTGTTTTGCTTTGTTTCGTTCTGGCTTCAGATTCCACATAAAAGTGAGACCATGTGGCGTTTGTCTTCCTCCGTCTCGCTAGGTCCATCCATGTTGTCACAAATTCATCTCAATTTTTAAAAAGTATACATTTTTGTATTTGTAACTCTAGTCAATTGACTATTGATTCTTAGAAAACAGTTTCTGAATAATCTTTCGTGCTCAAAATCCACTCTTTTTTTTTTCTTCTTTAGGGGCGTCTGGGTGGCTCTGTGGGTTAAGCCTCTGCCTTCGGCTCAGGTCATGATCTCAAGGTCCTGGGATCGAGCCCCGCATCAGGCTCTCTGCTGAGCGGGGCTGCTTCCCCCTCTCTCTCAGCCTGCCTCTCTGCCTACTTGTGATCTGTCTGTCAAATAAATAAATAAAGTCTTTTTTAAATTATTTATTTATTTGAGAGAGGGAGTGAGAGAGAGAGCATGAGAGGGGAGCAGGTCAGAGGGAGAAGCAGACTCCCCATGAAGCTGGGAGCCTGACGTGGGACTCGATCCAGGATCATGACCTGAGCTGAAGGCAGTCGTTTAACCGAGTCCCCCTGGCATCCTCAAAATCCATTCTTAAAAGTACCGACAAACCAACGCTTATCAGGGGGATTTCCTTTAAAATCAGACAATAAAATAAGAATCCCCACCATAATTCTCACTTCATCTTATTAGAGAGTTCTAGCAAACACAAGAGAACATGAGAAAAAAGTAAAGAAATGAGTAGATAAAATGATTCTTTCCAAAAGCAACGATAAAACTCCCAGGAGCCAGGTCGGAGCAGCCTCGCTCACAGGCCGTCCCAGAACCGCAGCAGCCGCCTCGCCTGGGATGAGATGAGGAGCCCGGCCTGGGGGTGGGGGACGGGGGCCAGGACCGGGGCTGTGAGAAGCCCCGTGGGCAGCCCTGAGGTCACTCGGTTTGGAGGCCCGCCGGCCAACCACATCCGCTTGAACAGCACCCTGCAGGCTTGCGAGGACCCCTAACTTCGGCTTCCGCAGAGGACAGAAAACGGCCTGGGGCCCTCAAGGGAGAGGACAGTAAAGTGAGACAGAAGCAACAGCCGTCTGCAGGTGCGCTGCACGGAGGCTGAGAAACAGCCAGAGCTGGCAGGAGGCCCCCGTCGGAAAGACAAGAGCCGCCGACAGCACCCGGGCCCAGCGGCGTTGACAAGAACGCAGGCGTTCGAGCTAAAGGGACCCCAGATGCCCCTGCTTGGAGGTACCGTGACACCCAACACCTCAGCCACGCTGGCATCAGTGAAGACGAGCCACTTAGAAGCAACTGGAAAGTGTGAGTGACCTCCATAAAGACAACCGCCACATCTTATTTACAAAAAGCGGGGAGCACTGAGTGAAGGTGGGATTTACTGTAACCCTGGACAGACAGACGAAGCACACGTGTTTAGAATTTGACTCTCTCCAGAAATCAACTTAGAGATTCTCAACAATCGAAGCTGTCCCAAAAGGAATTTTTTAAACTACAACAAATTGATCTCGGAATTTATCTGGAAAAGTAAACAGGCAAAAAAATTGAAGAAAGGCTCAGAAGAACTTCAGAAAAGAAGAGCCAAGAGTAAAGGACTCGTTTAATGAGATACGAGAGGCTTCCCTGAGCTCAGCAACCGGACCACATGCCGACGCGCAGAGCAAGGGCCAAGAGGGTTCAAATCAGAACCCGGACACAGAGCCTGCTCTGTGCGGAGGCACTGAGGGGTCTGGCAACAGAGGCGCAACCGAACGACAGGAAACTGAGCAACGTTCGAGTCTGATGGACAGAGGAAATACCCCACCATCCACCTTCGAGGCATTGTGCCGAAGAAAGAGTCCAAGGTGGGGTAAAGCCGCATGCGTGTTTTGGGGTCTTATCTATAAAAGCAAAATGGGAAATAAAGGACATGTCCAACAACAGGGTGTGGCCGAGGCCCGTCCACACGAGGCCCCCCGTGGGGGCGGCGGACTGTGGTGGGAGCAGGGTGCCCTCCGCATCCCTGCCCCGCGGTCCCAACAGTGTATTTTTAAGACCTACGCACAGAAAAAGCTTGGAAAGAAATATTGCAAAATATTAGCAGCAGTAACACCTCAGGACAGCCTGTGAGCCATTGTTTTTACTCTTTCCTATATCCGCGTCTTCAAGCGAGAAAGTCAATGTCTTTTTACTTATATAGAAAAGAAAAATGTCCTTCACTGAAATTAAGAAATACAGAAAAATAATAATGTCGAGGTACTTTAATTACAGATGTTACACAAACAGTAACAGAAATGTAGTTAGAGCATGCATCCCTGAATTCTGCAAGGATTTCTTGGTGCCTACCCTTCCCGAAGTCTCAGGCTCTAGAAAAATCCTGGAAAGCGAGGTGGTGTGACATGAGCCAGGGAGGGAGGCAGGGGTGGGGTGTCGGCTCTCTTCCCCTCCTGGACCAGCCAGTGCCTCCTTCCAGCTCCGCACCTAGCCGGGCGCCTGGCAGGAGTGCACACTCGAACGTGCTCCTGGAGCAGCACTGGAATTTCCAAAACGAAATGGCCAAGGATCCAAGAGTCATAAAACTGACACAATTTAGTAATGTGCAAACATACCCAAAATCACCAGTATTGGAAACTGAAAGGTAAGGCGGCCGTGAGACAGCTTTACACCCAATAAATTAACACGAGCTTTAGAAACGTCACATCCCGTGGTGGCGGGGGCAGGCGGGGGGTGGGTGACACTCATGACTGGAACAGAACCAGCAGGAATTGTAAATGACGCTTCCTATTTGGTTGGAAAACAACTTGGCAAAATGAAATGCACATCGTGTTTAAACACTTTTCACCAGGCCACTCTGCGAGCGTGTCCTGTTGGAATAATGCACCGAGGCATCACGGCATCTGCTTGGGAACCCAGATGGGACATGTCCACACTCGGCAACAGAGAAACGCAAGACAACACAAATACCACAGTGAATGGGACACGGGGCAGCTGTGCAAAGGGTAACAACTTCGGGGAACGTGCTTGTGAAATAGACTGACGCGTGTGACAGAAAAGAAACCAGACACAAAGGGCCACATCGTGTCTGACCACATCTGTCCAGAGCAGACAAATCCAGGGACAGAAAGGGGACCAGAGGGGGCCAGGAGCTGGAGGGGAGAGGGAAAGCAGACAGGCAGGTCTCTTTGGGAAGCCGATGGAAATGTCCTCAGATTAAGTCGTGGTCACAGCTGTAGCACCCAATGGCCACGCGAAAAGCCACTGAATTATGTGCTGCAAGAAATGAACGTCATGGTATGTGAATTTTACCTCAGTATGCTGCTCTAGGAAAAGAAAGAGATAAAATACAAGTTTTTTTATGTGAACTATGATTCAAGTGTCACTGACACATGAGGATTTGAGCCCCAGAGCACATAGAAGCCCCCGCTGGCGACTGTCGCCCAACTCCCAGGCCCAGGTCCCCTTCTGAACGGCAAGCAGAAGAGGGTAAATGCACCAGGTTGTATCCACAGTCCCCTGCAGAGACCCACTCTTGCCCTGGCACCCAGGAGGGGGGTACTCCCCGTGGCATTGCAGTCTCGGGGGGGCAGGACCCCCACAGCTGCGGCCTTGGCCTCGGTCCCTGAGCCCCATGCAGGAACTCACTACGTCCCCCCTGACCCTGGGGTCCCAGCTGATGTCTCCCTGCCTCCCCACAGCAGTCTGTGCGTAGCCTCTGGGCTCACATCTCAGCCGGAGCCAGCGTCTGAGGCCTGACCCAACCCAGCCACACCTCACGAGGCCACCCATTTCCGAAAATGCCGAGAACTACGAGGGGCGACCAGGAAGCCACAACAGCTATGTGTCTGAGAGGACGTAGCAGGACAGAGAAGCCACCAATGTCCCCAGACGTAATCCCAATCTAAACCCTAACCCACGTCTTGGGGCTCACACCTTGCCTGCCCCTCCCACTCTCGCACCCTATGCCCTCCCACCCCTGCCGCCTGTGCCAGCCCCTCAGAAAGTCCATGCTGAGCCTGGGGGGGGAGCCACAGACCTGGTGTGGTCCCGCAGCCCCCAACCTTATCAGCCCGTGTTCTGTTCTGTTTGGGGACGCCATCAGAGCCAGGACCACAAGGCTGGTGATGACAGTCTGGGGGATTCAGCCCTGCTGGGAGCATGCAAAGCTCCCTGAATCCTCACAACGGTCCCTCAGGAGGGGGACAACTGTCATGCTGTTTGATGATGGTAGAGGGTGTCCTCTGTCCAGCCCCAGGCCAAGCGGGCAGCTCTGAGACTCCTGTCCCATCAAGCCCAGCAAAGGGAGCAAAGACAGGGTGACCACCAGTGTCTGGTGGCCCCGGCCAGCCTCAGTCCATGCTGCTACCCAGCGCAGTAGCCACGGACACCCCCTGGACTTCTGGAAACCTCAGTGCGGACGACCCGCAGCAGGAAGGGTCTGGAGCGCAGGGGCCCGCCCGCCCCCTCGGATGCCGTGACCCAGCAATGGTGCCAAGCTGAGCAAAGGCCCTGTCCCAACCAGGGCCTGAGCCAGGCAGCATTTCAGGGGCACCACTCAGCCCCTCCGGGAAGGTCAGGCCCTGCCGAGGCCAGCGGAGGGCTGCGGCTGCCCCCTCCACCCCGACACGGGCGCCCCGGACTCAGCAGGGCCCGCCTGGAGGCGCCCGAGCCCCCGGCCGCCAAAGCCAGGATTCCAGCCCGAGCCCGCCTCCTCAGGGCTGCCGGACTTCGGGAAGACCCCGCGTGTCTGCCACAGGACAAGAACAGCGTGAGGGTCCCCTGGAGAGGCTGCCGTGACAGAGCGCTTGCAGGACGTGCCCAACGGTATTAGCACCACCAGCAGCAGAAGGGCCGGCTCCAGCCTCCCAAGAACCGCCGGAGACCTCACTGAGGGCCGGGGAAGCAAGTGGCTCCGGGCGGGACTGGAAGCTCTCCCCCGGGAGAAGCGTCCACGCTGGCATGCCCCTGCCTCAGCTCACACCAGGGAGCTTGGGGGGTCTCCAGGCCAGGACCCACCGGGTAGCTGCCATGCCAGCCAGGCCCACAGCCCCGACTCTGGCCCAGGGACACCAGAGCCAAGCTGGCGGACGCATGACAGAGACGGCACCGTCTCCAGGAACTGCTTCGTCACGGACTTTCCAGGTGCTGGCTCTTGCCCAGGAGGCTGCTGGCAGTTGCCATGGAGACAGCCTATGGGTCTTGGCCAAAGAGGCCTCAGTATCCCCTCAGCCTCCCAGCCCACTCCCAGCCCAGGGCCTCCCAGGCCCACCTCCCCTGCACCAGAGGCCCTGAGACTGCCCCAAACCCAGGCAGCCATGGGCTGGGATGAAAAGGGCCGGGCCTGGCATGTGTGAGCCCCGCCCCGGAGAACACAGCTGGCAGCAGATGGCACTCACACGTCATTCAAACAGAAACCCTGTGGGCTGTCTACTGGGTGCCAGGGACGTGCAGAGGTCAGCAGCATGACCCCCATCTTGTAGAGGAAGAAACTGCAGTTGAGAGACACATGCAAGTGTCCAGGCTCACGGCCACGAAGACGGGGCTGGGACACCAGCCAGGACCTCGTGCCTCACAGCGACACACGCCGGCACGTGCTGGGGTCAGCCCTCCATGCCAGAAGAGTCGGAGTCTCTGCCTAACGCGCAGAAGAGCCCGGACACGTGTGGCCCTTCCCCGTCACTTCTCCTCAAGGGGCTATGGGACAAGCAGGGACCCTGCAGAGCAGACGGCAAGGGCTGCCAGCCCCAACCTCCTGAGGGCACAGTGAGCGACCCTTGCAGGGATGTGCTATACGTCCCCTCAGCTGACCTCCCTGACCGTCGCCACCCCGACCTGCCCTGGCGGAAGGTGGCCTCTCAGGTGGGCATCTTGTTCTCGAGCTGTGCAGCTCAGAAGGGGCCGACTACTTCGGTGACGTGCAGCAAAGCCCAGTCAGTGACGTCACCATGACCTAGGACAGTCAAAGCAGCCACGGACACCCTGGGAAGGGAGGCCTTCAAGTGACCAGCATCAGTGACCGTTAAGGGTCAGAGACCCAGCTCAAACAGGGTTAGATGAAATCCCGTCTCAGAAACTAGGGAAGAAATGTCCAGGTTTCAGTCAAAACTTATCCAACAAAAAACCAGGACGATGTCAAACTGAATGAAAAGAAACAATCCGTGGATGCCAACACGGGGATCGAAAGAGCCTGAGAAGACCAGACAAAGACACTGAAGCCGTTTCGATAAACACGCCTCCACACACACAGAGGACATGCTTGAAAGAAAAAAAAAAAACAACACAAAGTATCAACAAAATCAAAGGTACAAAAAAGAATCCTATAAAAATTTTATACTAGGGGCACCTGGGTGGTGCAGTCTGTTAACCATGGGACTCTTGATTTCAGCTCAGGTCATGACCTCACGGCAATGAAATGGAGCCCCACGTCAGGCTCCGAGCTCAGCAGTGAATCTGCTTGAGATTCTCCCTCTGCCTCTGCCCCCCCCCATATGCACTCTCTCTCTAAAATAACAAATCTTTTTAAAAAATTACAACTGAAAAATACAATAACCAAAATGAAAAGCTAAGAGGATGAGCTCAATACCAGAACAGACGAAACAGGAGAGGAGGAGGAGGGAGAGGAGGGAGCCTCAGAGACCCACGGGACATATTACTATATCGCATTCCTGGAAGGAACGGGAAAGAAAGTAGGGCCGGAAAGGCACGTAATTACAACAACGTAATGACTAAAAACGTTCGAATTTAGCAAGAGGCTTAAACCTACAGATTCAAGAAGTCGCATGAATTCCAAACAAGATAAACTGAAAGATAGCGACGAGATATATCACAAACTTCTGAACACCAAATTATGACACCTGGAAACTTGAAAATGGGATGAACTCAGTGGTAGGTAACGGGACTGTTTTGTGAGGCTGTTGTTACTGTTCTCAGGTCGGCCAGAGTCCTTATTCTTGGAACATTAGAGATGGACCTTTGTAACACCTACATCTTTTAAATGCTTAGCAAAATATATAATACAGAAAGAATAAAAATTGCAAAATTAACTTTTACTGAACTTCAGGAGCGTGTGCATACATCGCTCGTTGTACTACCCAACTGTTCTCTGAAAACTTTCATAATAAAATGATGTATGTGCACTTTATATATACGTTTAATATAAATAAATAATACCCACGTACATCCGTGTATAGATCTACTCCTGAAAATAGCCAGAGAAACAGACTGCCTTACCTGTCAGGGAAAACAATTCAAAGCCCAAGGTTTCTCCTCAGGAACCCGGACAGAAGGAGGCACACAGCATTCTCCGGTGCTGAAGAAAAAGAAGTGTCGGCCCAGACAGCAAAACCCAACAAAAATATCTTTCAGGAATAAAGAAATCAGGACACTGTCGGATGAAGAAATATTAACATAATCTGTCACTAGCATGCCTAGCCTGAAAGAAAGACGAAAAAAGTGCTCTAGTCAGAAGAACATGATGGAAACAAGGGATCACTGCCCATCAAGAAGGAGAGCCAATGGGAAGAATTAAAACGGGGTAAAAACCACACAATTTCGTTCTTTCTCTGAGTTTTCTCAGTTACGTTTGATGGTTGAAGCAGAAGTCACGGCATATCCTGATGCAGTTCTAACACGAGCAGAAGACAGGACGCCTGGCCGAGCATCTGAGTTTCGGTTTTGGCTCAGGTCCTGATCTCGGGGTCACGGGATCGAGCCCCACACTGGGCTCTGCATCGGGCATGGGTTCCACTTGAGAGCCCCCCCTCGCTCTGCCCCTGCCCCACCCCGCTCTCTCTCGCTCACTCTCTATATACATACACATAAAATAAATAAAAATCTTCAAACACAAGCGGAGGAGATATTTGAGAGAACCATATTACAAGCAGGGGAAAATTCCTATATTTGGCTTGAGCTAGTAAAATGACATCACCAGACTGGGTAAGTTACGTGGACAATGCAACACTTAGAGAAACCACTAAAACCCATCAAAAAGATGCACTCAAGGGGTGCCTGGGTGGCTCAGTGGGTTAAAAGCCTCTGCCTTCAGCTCAGGTCATGATCCCAGGGTCCTGGGATCGAGCCCCACATCGGGCTCTCTGCTCAGCGGGGGGCCTGCTTCCTCCTCTCTCTCTGCCTGCCTCTCTGCCTGCTTGTGATCTCCGTCTGTCAAATAAATAAACAAAATCTTAAAAAAAAAAAAAAAGATGCACTCAAAATATGCAGATTAGTCACCATGGGGTTCCAAAATCTGTGTAAGTAACCCGGGAGAAGGCGAGAAAAAAATGAGACATAAAAAAGAGAGGTCAAACAGAAACAAAAAGTACAACAAGGAACTTAATCCTAACACACTGACAATTATTCTGCACGGAATTGTCGTAAACCAAATGAACAACCACACACGCCCCGACTGCGCTGTCTGTAGGAAAGTCACTTCACCTAGAACGGGACGGCCGAGCTGAAAGCAGAACGACAGAGAAGGAGACACTGTGTGGACAGTAACCGAAGGAGAGCAGGCAGGACCGCAGGACACCAGACAGAGGAGACGTCCCGCGGCGGGCGACCCAGCCGGAGCGCAGCCCCACGGTGACCCTGCAGGGACGAGGGGACCGAGGCCCAGCGGGGACGCCCGGAGACGGGGGAGCACCTCGCGCACACGGGACCTGACCGCGTGCAGGGCCCGGGAGTGCGGCGCTGCGAAGCCACAGCGGGACACGCGTTCCCGAGGGCCCGGGACGTGCGGAGACAGAGCCCGGCCCGGCCCCCGCACACGCCGACCCGTGCACCGCCGTCAACACGGCACAGAATGTTCTCGGAGCCCGGGCGAGCGAGGCGGAAACCCGCAACAGGTCCGCACGCCGCCGGAGCAGGCCAGGGCAGACTGAGCCCGTGACGGCGCGCGGTTAGAGCGTTAGGGCCTCGCGTTCTCCCCACAAGAACTGAGGAGAAGGAAAGTGAAGTAAGCCCACGGCAAACAGACAATAATGAGAGAAATCGGTGACACTGAAGAAAGAGAGAGAAAGGAAAACACCAGAGCGGAACCGAGAGCTGGTTCTCTGAGAAGATCATAAAGTAGACGGCCTCGAGCGAGCCCGACGAGGAGAGACAGAGAAGACCCGAGGAGGCCTGAGGGAGGCCGTCCCAGGGCACGCAGCGGCTCCACGCGCGGAATCGGACTGCGTAGACCACATGGACCACTGCCCCGAAAGGCACAAAGTGCCACAGGGCGTCCCATGTGAGCCACATGCTTCCAAGACCCGTGAAGGGAGCCGAATCCATGATCCGACAACTCCCACAAGCCCCAAAAAAGGAACCCGCAGGCCCAGTTGGATTCACTGCAGAATTCTACCAAGTATTTAAGGAATTCACGGCGTTCCTACACGACGGTTTCCAGAAAACAGGGTGGCGAGGGGGGCGGCTCCAGACTCATGTTAGGAGGCAGGACCGGCCAGATCCGCAGACGGCGCCGAGCGGAGCAGAGCAACTCCAGCCGAAAGCCCTGGCGAGCGCAGCGGCGCGGGCCCCTCACGGACCAGCAGCGCGGAGGGGCCGGCAGGACGCGGAAACGGAGCCGACACCACGACCCGACACCACGACCGTGTTCATTCCGCGGGGGAAAGTGGCTCAAAACTCAAAGCTCGGTCACTGCGATCCCCCGGGGCACAAAGCCAGGGAAGCCGGGTTCACGCCGACGCGGAAAGAACATTTAAGGAAGGGGACCCTGATTCGCGACACGATTTCTCAGAAGACAGTGCCTCACCTTAAAAACAGGCACCTACAAAACCCAGAGCGAGCCGGACGCGGAGGCCGGGGGTCTTCCCCGGAGACGAGAGCCAGACACAGACGCGCCCCCACCGCGGCTCAGCAGCGAGCCGCTGCGCGCTCCGGGCCGGCAGGCAAGAAGAGGAGAGAGAAGGCGTAAGATTGGAACCAAAGAAATGAAACTGTCCCTGCTTACGAATGACATATTTGTCCACACAGAAAATTCCAAAAAATCTCAGGAAGAAAGAAAATATCTCCCAGAACTAGTGAGTTCAGCATGGTGGCAGGATTAAAGACAAACATATACAAATCGACTATCTTTGTAGATACCACCCTGGAGACACCAAAGATAAAACACAACGCGACAGCATTTATCCTCCAGCAAACGGACAGGAGGGCTTCGCTGTAACTCTGAGGAAACACGCGCAGGCCCCGAACCCTGAAAACTGCAAAATGCTGGGGACAGAAGTCGAACGAGGTCCATGCAGGCTGAGACAGCCCTCCCTCGGACTGGAAGACAACGGAATGGAGCGGTCCCTGCTCTCAAATTAACTCCCATCAGGGTCTGTGCGCGTACCAACAAGATTACTCCAAAATTTATAGGAAAGGAAAGACACTAGAACAGTTTAAACAATTTCGGGGGGGGGAGAAAGTAGGGGGCATGAGTCTGTGTGATTTGAAGACTCGCGTGGCCACAGTAATCAAGACAGTGCAGGCCCAGTGGGGAGATGGACACGCAGTGGGACAGAAGAGAGAATCCCAAAACACACCCACTCAAATATGCCCAGATTATTCTTGACAGAAGTACAAAAAAAAAGTCATCGCAGGAGATACAGGCTTTTCAACAAATTGTTCCGGGCAAGGAGGAAGAGAAAAAAATTACCTCAGCCTCCTCCTCAAATCTGATACAAAAATCATCTCGAGGGACGTCTCGAGGGCTTAGCTGATTGAGCAACATCCTCCAGCTCAGGTCATGATCCTGGAGCCCCAGGATCGAGTCCCACGTCGGGGGGGGCGGGGGGGAGTCCCTGCTCAGCGGGGGGTCTGCTTCTCCCTCTGCCCCTCCCCCTGCTCATGCTCTCTATCTCTCAAATAAATAAATAAAATCTTAAAAAAAAAAATAACTCGGAACTGGTCACGGACTTAAAAGTGATCCATCGAACATTCAAACTTGTGGGGGAGAAAACCTTCAGGACCGAGCGCTGGGGAGGAGCTGGACCCCGGACCACAGGTGCCGTCCAGGCACAGAGAAGCTGGACGTCGTTCACACGGACCCTTCTGCTCTGCAAAAGTCCCTTCTAGAAGGATGAAAGCATAAGCTACGGACCCGGAGAAAATACTTGCGACGGGCCAGCATCCCACCGCCAGCCGAGTGTGAGCCGGGCCATGCGGACACACGGGGGTACGGAAGCGCAGGAAAGCCGTCTGACGCCACAGCCGGGGGAGCACAAACTGAAACCAGGGAGACCTCACCGCACATCTACAGAACGGCCGAAACGAGAGGAGTGACACCACACGCGCGAGGCCCAGAGAAGCGACCGCGCGCGCAGCGCTGCTGGGAATGTGAAAACGGGAAGACAGCCTCTGGGTAACAGCTGGGTAGTTGTGCTTCTGGGCGCCCGTCCCAGAGGAAACTCAGTCGCACAAAAACCCGGTAGCAAAGTGCACAGCAACTCATTTGTGTTATCTCCAAACCTGCGAACAACCCGTGTCCTGCAGCAGGTGCGTGCCAGGCGAGCCGCTGGGGCCACACGGCAGCCGCGCCGGGCAACGGAGTGTGCCCACCAGATCCCCTGCGTCAGCCTCGGAGCCGACAGCCAACCCCAAAGGACATGAGTCCATTTTTATACTATCCTTAAAAATACAAAACTATGGACACAAAGGACGGATGAGTGACTGCCGACGGGCTGGAGGGGGCGCGAACGGAGGCCAGTGGGGGGCCAGGTGTGGCTCTGAGCCTCAGTCACTGTCTCTGTACGTGGGGAATCCACCCAGAGCTCGAGGTGAAACTTCCATTCTTTAGATGGAGGTGCTGATGGTGGCCTCTGGCTTGGGACGGCTGTAGGGACAGCATGCAGGGGACCTCACAAAACAGTGTTTAGGGCCTCATGTCTCAGGAGCTAGCCAGCCAGCCTCCCTCTTCCTCCCGGCACGGGGGACAGGTCTCGAGGTCTCTGTGGCCACCCACCCTGCACCGCCCGGGTCCCCAAGGAGGAAATGCACCTGCAGGAGGGGCTCCAGACTCAAGGAGAGACCAGAAGCGGAGGGCCAGGCTGGAGGGCAGCAGGGCTGGCTGAGCTCCCAGCTCTGCAGGGCTTCTGGGTCTCCGGTTGTGCCTCGGTGGACACATAGGTCCCTGGACTGACCGGGTGATGGGAAGAAAGAAACGCTGACTTCCTGCCCATCCCGAGGCCATCCCTTCCCCCATCACTGCCCTCTCAGAACCAGAGGCCTGCGGTGGGGGCGGGGGGGCACGTGGAGGCTCCTCAGGGGTTCCCCTCCCCCGCCCCCGACAGGAGGCTGTGGCACACCCAGGGGACTTTCTACTTCCCGCCACATCAGCAGAATCCACCCCCACCCCCTGCCCAGGGGCCAGGTTGGGGAGCTCCTGCCTTGACCCAGCGCTCAGTGCTCCTGGGTCCTGCTGGGCTGGGGCTTTGTTAGGGCAGAGGGAGGAGAAAGGGCCCACAGCAAGAAGAGGGGGCAGGACAGTGCTCAGCCACAAACGCCAGCCGCAGCAGACAGGCACCTGGCATCAGTCACAACGCCACCCTGTGCCCGCGGAGGTCCCGGGGGCTCCTGCTCTCCCAGCTGGGTTTCAGCCCCACAGCACCGGGCGAGCACATTCGGAACAGGGTGCGGTGGTGATGGGACAGACAGAGGCTTGTCCAGGCGGGCCTGGGGTCTGAGCACAGTCTGCTGTAGGCTCCATTGTGTCCTACTCCCACCAAATTCCTCTGTTGAAGCCCTAATCCCTCACCTGACTGTATTTGAAGGCCAAAAGGTTAAATAAGGTCATAAAGGTGGGTCCTAGTTCTGTAGGACTGTCCTATAAGAACAGGAGGAGACACCGGAGACCTCTCTCTGCGTGCACAAGGACTCAGCGAGAGGTCAGCCGGCCACGAGCTGGGAAGAGAGCGCTGGCCAGAACCAGCCGTGTCGGCACCCGACCTCAGCCCGCCAGTCTCCAGCAGATGTCCGGGATTCGTTACGGCAGCCCGAGCTGATGAGCGCACAGCCCTTCGAGGGAACACATCTGTGTGCGGAGAGATGGCTTTGTCACAGAGCTCTGGGCGGGGAGCCTCTTGGGGCAAGAGAAGGACGAAGAGGCCAGAGGGTGGAGGAGAGGGTGGGAGACGGCAAGAGGCCACAAGGGGCCCCCACCCCGCAGCCAGGACAGGGAACCAGACACAGGCTCTTGTTCTCTGGGGAGAGGGTGCCATTGGCCTGCATGCTGGGAGCTCCTGGAGTGGCCTCCCCAGGGAGGCGGCCGAGACACAGAACTGGGGAACGGAGGAGCAAAGTGGGGCAGCAGTGAGGGGCTGCAGGGCGAGCAACGAGAGGCCCAGGGGACCGGCTGGGGACCAGGGGGTCTGGGTCCGTCCGGCTGCAGATGGGGGTGGGGGGCTGGCCCAGGCAGGGGAGGGAGGCACAGGGTCCTAAAGAGCCCAGCCCTGCTCATCCCAGGGGTCCCTCCACGGACACAGCCCAAGAAGGGCCCAGGAGCCAGGTAGGGTGGGGAGCACAGCTGTTGAACATGTCTCTCCATCAGACTATGTGGCCCCTGGCTCCAGGCCCAGGAACAAGACATTAGCAACCATTAGCAACCCTTCTCACCTCCGTGTGAATTTGCAGCTCTGAGCTCACCATGTGAGATGGGGGTGGGAGGGGGGTAGAGTCCAGGCCTGGGCTCCGCCACCAGCCAGGCATGCAGGGCCCCGCCCTCACCGGCCACGAGCCTAACCTCCCATGGCCCCTGACCTCCCGTGGCCTCTGCAGGTGCACCAGCCAGGTCCGTGGAGGTGGGCACGACGGTGACACTGTGGGCAGGACCACGGCTCCCAGAGGCCTGAGGGCTGAGCCTGGAGAGGAGGCCACAGAACCAGCTCAGGTGAGCCCACCCCAAGAGTTGGGGCAGACCCGCAGGAGCCCAAGGGAACCAAAGCTGCTGGGACTCTCCCAGACCAGACAGAAATGTGGATTTTCATGTGAAGTTCCTCCTCCTCCTCCCTCTTGTCTTGTTGAAAGCAGCTCCGTGCCCAGTGTGGAGCCCAACGAGAGGCTTAAACTCCTGACCCTGACGTCAAGACCAGAGCTGAAACCAAGAGTCAGACGCTTAACCACCTGAGCCACCCCAGCGCTCCAAAGCTCCTTCTTCTTAAATGTTGGCATCTCAGAACTCTGGCCGTGCCTCTTCAGCGCGCCAGCCCCAGATCCAAGACAGGGAGCAACCTTGACAGCTGAGTGCCTCCCCCCAACCCCCCAACAGCTCAGGGCGCCAGGCAGACCGCGCGCGGGACCCGAGAGTGGGCACACCCCAGCCCCTAGCCCAGCCCCAACCTGGCTGTGTCCCCTCCCTTCCCAGACAGTGCCTCTGTCCAGCACCCCATCCCCCTCTCACTAGCCAGAACTGGACTGACATCTCCAGGCTGCCCCATCTACCGCCCTCCATCCCCTCACCGAAGAACTTGGTGGGCCCTGGGGGCAGGGTCCCCTGAGTGTGACCCCCAAGGCTTCAAGGCTCACTAAGAATGAAACCGGAAGGTGTCACTGCCCGACTCCCCACTCTCCTTCCGGCTCAGACATCAGCTGCCCAGGAAGTTGTCGGCCACATCGGAGCCTGGGGCTCCTTCTCTGCTCTGGGCCCCCTGGTTGCAGGCGTGCGGCCTGAGCCTATATTCCCTCCAGGCTGCTGGACTAGCTGGCAAGGAAGAGTCGTCCCCAAGCTGTACAGAGCCCTCCCAAGCATCTGCACACTGACCTGTGGCTCCTGCCCAGAGACCCCACCCAACCTCCACCACTCATAGGCACGCCTAGGCCCGGCCAACTTTCCGGACACCCCAGGACCACAGCCTGAATCCTGGGGCCAGGGGCCCATGGCCCAGCTCAGCCCTGGAGGCTGGGCAATCTGGATCCCCTGCCCCACCCAGAATCACCCAGCCCTTGGGGCTAAAGGACAGGGCTCTTCCTCAGCCATGCCCCTGGACATGAGGCGCGAGTAGGGGGTTCTGCAGGCAGTGCTCAGGAGAGGCCTGGCTCTGGCTGCTTCCTAAAACACAGGAAGAAGGGGGAGGGGGACTAGGAGAGAGGAGACAGAGGGGAGGGGGCTGGTCTTCTATAAATACCAGGGCAGGCGCCCGTGCTGCCAAGGGAGGCCCGGATCCCAACCTACCCACCTCCCTCAGGTTACATAATCCAGCAGGGGGCCCGGGTCTGTCCCCAGGGACCAGCAGAGCCAAGAGAAGGCCACTGTCTGGAGGGAGGCTCCTGGGGGGCTGGGCCCAGGGCCCCTCTGCCCCACCCTCCCCCAGCCCACTCTAGGAACGGGCTTGTCAACGACACCACAGCTCCAGGTGGGCCTGTGAACCCCCGGACCATCTGTTCTGGATCACCAGTGGCTCCCCAGGACGCTGCCTGGAGGGAATGACACTTCAGCCCCAAATAATACTGGTCCTGACAGCCCCCCTCTGCTGCTCCGTGGGCCACTTGTTTGAATTCAGCCCCCCTCCCCTTGTCCCAACTACACACTGAGGAGGTTGTTTCTAGCATCGGGTGGGAATGAGAAGAGAAAGTCCAGCACCCCCCGACCTGACCAGGCACAGAGGACCCCCCCAGCAGCCCCGTGACCTGACCAGGCCCAGAGGACCGCCCCAGCAGCCCCCGACCTGACCAGGCACAGAGACCCCCCCAGTAGGATGACAGTCACAGGAGGAAGACCCCATATGGGGCTAACTCTAATGGCTGAGCGGAACCCTGCTCCTGTGTCTAGAGCTCGCGCACACACACAGTGGGGCAGCCCAGGTCCAAACGCAGTGCTGCTGGGCACTCAGACATGGTGTCTTCTGTCATCTCAAATCCAGACACAGGGTCACTCCATACTCAGGTGTGAAGTCACTTGTCATCCGCCGGGAGGCCCAGCTCCCTGGTCCCCACAGTGGGACACACACACGGCTCGCCATGGCCCATACTTGCTGGACCCTCTGGGCCCAGGGCAGGCGTCCTCTGGATTTGGCTCCCCAAGGCACTCTCTCACACCTTCCCCGCTGCTGTCCGCCAGGCCTCCTCAGCACCAGGACGCAGGCCTGTCCACACCCCAACCGAACAAAGCAGCAGGCTTCCCAGCGGCCAAGGGCGGCCCAGGACCAAACTTCCTCCCCGTGCAATGCTGCCTTCTCCCCCTCTCTTCTTCCCACAGGAGGCCCAGTCCAGGGAGACAGGACCCTGAGCTCTAATTACATGTCCTGGAAAGAAATCCCAGTTTAATTTGAAGTAAAATGAGAAGCTGTGGTTGGAAATGTCCCCTAGAGAAGCCAACTGCCTGAGCTGGGACACATTGCTCTGCTGTCCCCTAGGACCAGGAAGGAAAGCACCAGGCTGAGGCCATGACGGGAGCAGGGACACTCAGGGCTTGGGGACTCTGGGTTCTCTGCGAGCAGGAAGATGTCCCTGGGGTCTACGGGGACCTCACCCTGCCCCTGCCCTGACTGCCAGCTGGAACCAACCCCTCAGGACCAGGTGGGGGTGGGGATTCCGAGGGGGGGTGACGGGGGACAGCATCAGGAAGTCAGACACAGGTGGGCTGGGATGGGGGTGCCACGCTAGGGAGGGGCCAGGGGGCTTCCTGTGGGCAATCCAGCAGACCAGTGCTCCCTCCAGCTCCATCCCGTCCACGGCGCCTCCTATCCCCCGGGGTTCCCAGCCCTTGGGTCCAGCTCCGCAGCCCAGCACCAGCCCCGCTCTCTGAACCCGCCAGCGGCCCCTGGGGCCTCCTGCACCTTCACCCTTCACCCTCCTCCCAGTTCCCTCGGACCCTCCCCTCATGCCTGCTCCTCTGCTGAGGGACCTTCCCAGCCCCCACGAGAGGACAAACCTCATCCCCGGGCTCTCCTGGCCTTCTGTGTCCCCACCTGCAGCCTGCACGTCCCCACGGCATGCACCGCTCGTTCACGGTCTCCCCCGAAGAAGGCAGCCTCCGTGTCACCACCACGCCCCCGACAACTAGTGCATTTGGCAAGGACCGTCCAAGTGAGTGAGGGCACAGACGGCCAGACACTGAGTGAAGGAGGGAACGTGCACAGAGATGGAAGCCCAGGCAGAGGGGAACACTGGATGCCGGCCGAGGGAAGCCATCCTCCCTCCCTCCCTCCCCTTCATTCTCTCCCTCTCCCCCATCTCCCCTGTCCTTGGGCACCAGCCCTGCCTGCTCGCCCACCAGTCCGTCCCCCGTTTCCTGCTTAGAGGCCAACAGACATGGAGCCCAGGGTTCGGGATCCCACCTCGCCTGGTCCACCTAGGACGGCTCCCCAGCACTTCCTGTCTACAGCCTCCGCTTGTCCTCGCCTCTGGGACTAGCGCCCAGGCCGTAGTCCTCTCCGGCCCCTTGGCCTCCCTCCGGCCACGGCCCCAGCGTTCTGCCACAAAACTCCCCGGGAAGAAGAGCTGCCCCCGGGGGGGTCGCCCCGCACCCCTCTCCGTCCCTGCGGGAGCCCCTCCCAGCCAGCCCTTGTCGAGAACCGAAGGCCGCGCTCACTCCGCTGTGCACCCGCCTCTTGCTTCTGTTCAACAAGGGCTCTTCCTCCCAGAAACAGCACCCGCTTTCCTCTTCGGGCTCTCCAACACCTTGCTGGCCAGTCCCAACCTACAGACTCGGGGCCCTGGGCTCAAATGGGCAGCTTCCCCAGGAATCCCGTCTGGTCTCGGGCTCGGAAGACCGTCGGGACCCGTGGGTCCTGCGTCGACACCTCCAGCCACAGCCTCCCAAGCATCTAGATGGCCCACCCCTTCTGTCCTTCCGAACTCATCGCGGAGGACTTCTCTGAGCATCCCACACGGCAGCCTCCCAGCCCACATTCCGCACTCCTACTCCCCGTGGGGGACTGAAGCACGGGGTTTCCGTTTACGGACTGGTCTCCATGGCGCCCCCACCCCAGGCACGGAGACGGAGCCGGGAAGCGGCCAGTCAAAACCTGCCCTTACGGAGCCTAGATTTAGGGCCAGTGTAGGGACAGCACAATGGAACCTCACGCGTAAAAGAAGGGTGACGATCGAGGAAGACTGTTCACGCTAAGAAGAAACCGAGTAGGGCTGCAGAGACCGTGCCCCCGGGAAAGCGGCCCACGGGGCAGAGGCTCCGTGGTCTGCTTCGCCGCTGTGTCCCCAGCACCCAGCAGAGGCTCAGCAAACTTTGCATACATAAGTGATGAGTGGTTAGCCAATGATGCCCTCAAGAGGGCCGCTCCAGTGACAGACGCCTGGATGAGAGGGCAGACGTACAGACTGTAGGCAGGACAGCCCCTCAGCTCATTCCCGTGAAGCCAGGACTAGATGCGGGGACCCCAGTGCCAAGGGTGAACCCAGGCTTGGTTTACAGGTGAGTATATGAGGGAAAGAGGGTTCCCTGAGGCAGGGGTGGAGTCCCCATCCCAGCCTGGGGTTCCTCTCATGACCCGGACACCAGCCTCAGGAGCACAGGGACCCCAGCGGGCCTCGAGGGACAAGCTGGGCTTCACCAAGCAACGCGGCCTCCCCAGCCAGAGTCCCTCCCCTCCCCACCATGGGCCTCCAGCCCTCTGAGCACCAATTAAGTAAACCCTAATTAAAAACAACAAAGTAATGAGAAGTAATGCCCCTCCCACGGCTAGGCGGGGACTGCTGCTCGGGAGGGGCTGGATCCGGCGACTCCGTGCCCCCCCACCCCCACTAGCACGCGCATGGAGACGGGCCAGGGCCCTCCTCCTACCACAGACACCCATGCACACACCCAGGTCCCCTCGTCCCCATGAGCTGCAAGCAGGAGCAAGACAGCAGGTCCCTTGCAGACTCCAGGCCCATGCGCGAGCCCCTCCCCACCCGGGGTCCCCTCCCCGCCTACAGCCACCTCTGGGGACGTTGTGCAGAGACAGGAGCCTGGACACCCGGCCCTCCTCCTGTAGACCCATAGAGTAGAGACTCTGCATCCCAGAAGAGAGACAGAACGAGGCCGAAAAGAGAAAGTCAGCAAGAAAGACGGAGAGGGAAAGAACCAGAGACAGAGAGGACGAAGGAGAAAGAAAGGGTCAGAGATACAGAGACAGGACCAGGCAAGTGGGGGAGAAGGAGGGAAGGAGGGACAGAGAGGCAGGGGCGGGCGGGCAGGGGACGACAGAGGGCAGGAGAGAAGTAAGGGACGATCGGGGAGAGGGAAGAGACGAGGACAGATGGAGCGATCCCCAGAGTAGGGTCAGGGGCCAGCATTAAGGTCTCAGGACCTGTGGGACCCTCTCCCTGGGGCCTCCAGGAAGATGGGCACATTCTCTTCTCTTGCGTGTCACAGGCCAAGGAGGGCAGCCCGGGGTGCTCTCCCCTCAGGAGGTCTCTCCCAGCCCTCACTGAGGGGCCAGCTTCCTGGACCCCCATCAGGACGAGCTTATTGGAAGACCAGGGGTCCTGCCATGGGGTGAGTGGGGGCTCCTCTGCCTCCCTGCCTTGTCCCCGGAAGCCCAAGCACTCAGCACCAAAGATCGCCTCCCGGGAAGCAGGGCCGAGCCCCAAGCACCCGCCACCTCAGGAACCCGTTAGTTAGCAGACACTCTCTGACCTCTCCTGGGGACCCGCCCCAAGCTAGGCTCTGGGGACACCCTGAAAAATAAGACACCACTCCCGTCCTCAGGGACTCACACCTCAAGAGAGGGAGCGATGTAAACAGCAGCGACACCCCTAGCCCCTCCCCAGTGCCTGCGGGGGATGGGGGGGCGAGCGCCCTGCCCTCCGAGGATGGGGGGGCACGTGGGTGGCTGCCAGTCTCCACAAAACCTCAGGGGCTTTTGGTAAATGCCACCCTGACACCACACCCGCCCGGGAGTGCCCCTGTGTCTGCTGCTGGAACCCCACAACTCCCCGGAGAAGGCTCCCCACTCCCCTCCCTTCTTAGTCATCATGAAACATGGAACCCATTCATCTGGAATTCAGAGGCGCCCGTCCCATCGGTGCTGGCAAAAGGGTGGTGAGGGCCATAGGCTCCGGCCCCGAGGGAAAGCACAAGGCAGGAGGGGCCTGGGACGAGCCCGAGTCCCTCCAGGAGACACCCACCAGGTGGGAGGCCAGCCGGGCGCCTGCACAGAACTCAGGCCGAGCCACCAGCAGCTGTACAAACAGGGAAGCAGGCCCCCCAGGACAGGGCAGGCACCCCGAGAGCCGGGCCCAGGAGCCCAGAGTCTGTGTCTTCTCACCTGCCGGGAGCCTGTGAAGCTGGAGCCCCAAACCCAGGCTCTCACGGTCACCTCCTCCCTCCGGTGGCTTCTGCCCAAACCACCTCCGCACGTGAGCTCACCCACGCCAAGGCAGGTTAGGGGGTCATTGGGCAGACAGCACAAGGATGGAGATCCTGGGCACGATCACCCCTCTTTGGGAAGGACGGTTCTGGGCCACAGCGGGGCCTGCTCCCTCCTCTCTGATCTGGGCTCTGAGCCTCTCCAGGGCCACTGAGGCCCCAGGGAAGAAGAGACTGCCGTCCCTGGCCTGGGCTGGGGCCCCTGGGGCCTGGGCTGTGCAAACAGGTCCTCTGGAGCAAATTCCCCAAGCTCTCCCCAGCTCCCCCCGCCCAGCGCAGAAGCAGCAAGGCCTCCGCTCCGGCCCTCAGCCCGCTGGCCAGAGGAGGGGCCCGCCGGGCAGACACAGAGCCTGAGACCCCAAAGGGTGGGGGCATTCTGCCTGCACCCCGGCCCCCGGCCCATCCCCAGGTCAACCTCTAGACCTCCTGGGCGGCTTTGGGAACCCCAAAGCGGTCATGACCAAGGTCCACTTGAGGAGGAAAGCGGTGGGCAGGACGCCCTGACTGAGCACCGTCCCGGAGCCGGGAACCGAGGAAACAGGCTGACAAGCTCAGGCGGGCGCGGCACCGAGCTCGTCCGGGGAGCTCCTCGGGCCGGAACCAGCTGAGCCGCTCGGGAGAGCCTCGAGCCCCCGCCCCCACGGTAGGCCCGTGGCCTAGCCCGCCCGTGGCTCTGCTCGGGAGCGGCTACACCTGAGCGGGAACCGGGGAGCCGCCCTTCAGCCGAGATCACCACACACAGGGCAACAGCCCCGGCCCACACGGGCTGGCAATCCCGCGTTGCCTCGCATGCACCACGGGCCAGTGTGGACGCTGCTGCCCGAGCCCCAGCCCCCCGCAAGGGCACAGCCCGCCCCGGCCGCCTACCCGGTGAGAACCACCACGAAGTCCATGACGTTCCAGCCGTTGCGCAGGTAGGAGCCCTTGTGGAAGACAAAGCCCAGAGCTATGATTTTGATCCCCGCCTCGAAGCAGAAGATGCCGATGAAATAGGGCTCCGTGTCGTCCTGAGGAGAAGCGGAGAGAGGGTCGCCACCGCCCGCGAGCTCGGCAGGCCCAGGGCGGCAGCCGCACCAAACACGCCGCCCCAGCGCCGCACCTCCGCTCCGCCTCACCAGCCACAGGTCTTGTCTTCTGTCGTCTGCTCCCCTGCCCTGCTGTCCTAACAGGAAACGGGGAGGGGTCCTGGGACCTCCCACCCCTCGAGGCCCTGCAGCAGGGGAAGCCAGGCTGACAGCACTTGTGGGCTGTGCAATCCACCCAGCGCCAATCCACTGCTCTAAAGGAAACAGACACGGGGAGGTCCAGGAACTGGGCTGCAGACTCACAGTTTGTTGCAAACGGAGCCGTTCTCAAACCCAGAGGTGATCTGGGTCTGATCCTGGGCTCCAACCGTTGCCGAAGCTGCCTGGATAAAGTCCCAGCTCCCTAGAGAGCAACCCAGGACCCGCTTATTCATTCAGCACACATCTCGCGCTAACCGCAACACACACATTCAGGTCTTGGTGGGGCAACTACAGCCCAGCCTCAGGGAGCCTCCGGAGAGCCAGACATCCAGCCAGGCAGCAAGGAAAGGAGCTCCAGATGGAGGGAACAGGGTGAGCAAAGCAGTCTTGTCCCTCCAGCAAGAGCGTGCACTGGGGCCGGGCCCCTCTGGTGCTGAGCAAGGTGGGAACACAGGGTTCCGGACGGAGGGTGCCCCGTGGACACAGGCACAGCCAGTGTGGTCAGTGACCCCGGGCATCGCTCACATGGCGAAGGCGAGAGAACCTGGGTGCACGGGGGCCCCAGGGAACTGGACCAAGGGGCTGCACTTGGAGGGTCAGCATGAGAAATGGCCTGAGCACTAACTTCAGACCCCTGTGCACCAGGGCTGCTGTTGCAAAGAGCAGATGGACTGGGCAGGGGAAGGGTCTGCCCTCGGGGAGCCGCCACAGGGACTGTCCTTCAGACAGCAGCTTGGCCCTGCCTGAGAGGGGCCAGGGTTGCGGCGTCCGAGGACGGGCCACCATGGGGCTACAGGGGAGGGGAGGCCCAGATTGGCTCCCAGCAGCCGCGCTCAGCTCCCACTGAGGGCCTGCGGCCTTCCTCCCCCAAGAAGCCTGGTCCTCAAGAGCTCTCCCCGTCTGTCCTGGTGTCCCCCCCGCCGGGGCCTTCCCAGCTGTGCATGGCAGAAGCGACCTCCCTGAGGGGCCCCGTCAGCCCAGTGTCCATCGTGGCTCAGCCCTGCCGTCCTGCTACCCAGATGCTGACTCATGACAGGAATAATCGCCCAGAAGCTTTAGGTCTAGTTTAGTTCTGGAGGGTCCCCTATCCTCAAGGAAACGGGGCTGCTGACATCTGGCCCAGGAAACAGCTTGGCTGAGCAAACACATCCTAACAGAAAGCTTCTGGCCACACAAAAGAGCAGGCAAGAGCTGGGAGACGCCGTGTGGCCCCACCCCAGACTCTCTCATCACTGCTCTTTCCCCAGCCCCACTCTTGAGGAGTGGCTTGCGGAGGGCTGGGTGGACAGACAGCCATGGGCTTGGTGGATGGTGGAGTGGGACTGCCAGCTAGGGGTTCTGGCTACGAGCTGCTCAGGCAGGGGATGGGTGCTGGGAGCCAGAGCCCCCAGAGACAGGGAGCTGTGGAGGCCCCATCCCAGTCCAGGCTGAAAAACAAGGAAGCACCTGCATCACCTAGCCTCTTACCCCAGCAAGCCTCCTCTCCAGGCCCTGCTCTGTGTTCCAGCTTTCTCTCCGCTAAGGGTCTGAAGGTCTATGCCTGCACACAGGGCTAGGGTTAGCAAGGGCTCCTCATGCCTCTAAACCAGGCCCAAGCTGGGCACATTCTGCTTGTCTTCCCCATAGCCCCAACCCCCACCCCCAACACAAAGCAAACCTTCCCTCACCTGGAGGCAGGAGCTCAGACTTGCCCAGATGCCTGGCTGGCCCACTCAAGCCTGCCACCCAGCAGGGACAAGCCTAAGACTGACCACTGTACACCAGCCTCCCTACCCGCGTGACCCCCCACCATCTCTTGGCCCGTTTCCTTCTGGCCCTACCCCTGCCAGACTTCCCTGGAGGTACAGCCACGCCCTGGGGCCTGGCAGAGTTTCCCTGCTCTCACTTTCTCTTCTCCGGCCTTCAGAACAGACGCTCGCCACAAGCACACAACACCGGCCTGCACAAGGGGCCCACAGGAAGCCAGCCACCCCCGTCTGGCTCCACAGGAGGCAAGAGGCACCCACAAGGACCACACCCACTCGTGTCTGGCGGCACGGCTGAGCTGCCCTCACACCCCTCCTCTCGCACAACCCAAACCCCTGGCCTGCAGAACACTGCTCCAGGAAGCCTCCCGTTCCCTGGCTGTCCACTTCCTTGCCTTCTTTTGGTGCCTTGCCCAAGCGTGAGCACCCCCAAATCAGCCTTCCTCTGTCTTCCCTTCCCCAGCCCTGGGCCTGTGATGGCCGGGAGGGGGAGTTCAGGGCTAAGCACTGAACTGTCCCAGTAGCGCCTCCTGTCTATCTCCACCAAAGTTAGGGGAAGAAACTGTGGAGAGGACCAATTGCTTGCCAGGGTACAAGGAAAGAACGATTCTCCTCTCCATGCCCAGTGCCCCTAGGAGAGGCTGGGCTGTCTCTCAGGGACCTTAGGACCTCTAGCGGCTCTCCGGCAGGGCTTCAGACCCCTCTCCAGACCCCTGCCTCTGCTCTTCTCCCTGCCCTCAGGCCTCAGAGCCCACACGGAGCCCAGGCAAAGGGATCGGGTCAGGAGGAAAGACTGGGGGCTACGGGACATAGCCTCACCTTTGAAATGAGGCTCACTGGTGCAGATCACCCTCTGCCCCTCCAGAGACCCTGCCCTGGACTTCTGACTGTCACGTGCAACAGGGGACTCCACAGGGATCTGCAGAGGTCTTGGCAGGAATGGGTGAAAATGATTTAGGTTGTTTGGGAAGAACGCTTCCCATATTGGGGGGGGGGGGGGGACATGGGGAAGGGATTCCAAGGAGAGCCAGGAAAGACAACTCTGAAGGACAGGTGGGCAGTCCCTAGACCCAAGACCACACCACAGGGACCAAAGACGATCCCAGCCCTGCAGGAAAGGGTGGGCAGCCAGAAAGGCGGGCGCTCGCAGACCTGACATTTCCCTGGGCCTTTATGAATGCCCCTCCCCCGCCCTAGGTTTCACTTAGTTTCTTGGATCGGGCATAAGGTGGCGGAACGGAACAGCCCATCTGAGGTCCGGGGCGGTTAGCGGCCCAGGGCAGACAGCTGCTGGCCGACGCGGTCTCTCTCGGGGCATGCTTCCCATGGGCGGCGGAGCGGGCTACCCCAGTCCTCTAGCCCCGAGGGAGGTGTCAGCCGCCTGGGTCCTGTGCCGCGGAGAAGAGCTCACCCAGCCGCAGGAAGCTGAACCGGGCCCCAGATCCTCGCGGGCCGCGGAACCAGACAGGCGGCCGCCCCCCCCCACAGCCCCGCCCTCGGGCCCGCGCCGCCGCCACACTCACCAGGCGCTCGGACATGGGCGTCTTGTCCCCGTCAGGGAGGTGCTGCTCCAGCGCCAGCACGATACAGTTGGCGATGATGGTGGCCAAGATCATGTACTCAAACGGAGTGCGTGGGTTAAGGAGCGGCCGGGAGGCGCCAAGGGGGAGGGGAGGCGGGGAGGCCGAGCCCCCGGCGCGCCGTGCGGCCCCCAGCGCCCGGCCCCCTCCGGAGGGGCCGAGCCCCACCGGACGGAAGCCCTCCCCGCCCTCCCCTCGGGGGCCGCCTCCAGGCGGAGCCTCTGCAGTCCGGGCGGCAGCCCCTCGGCGCGTCCCGGCGGCCGTCAGCACCGCGGACAGCGCCCCCGCCCCGCGCCGCGCGGCTCCCGCGACCCGAGGGGCTGGGCGAAGGACCCCGCGCAGGCGCACACCCCACCGAGAGGCACGCAGCCACATGCACCTCCACGGCACTCGCGCCGACCTGCCCCCGGAGCCCCGAACGCGCGCACGCGCAGCACCTGCGGCCAGGCACGCGCCCGGCTCGCGTCCACACGGTGCTCACACCTACACAGACGCGGACTCGCCCTCGGGTGCCCTCCAGGCGGGCCGCGCGCTCTGCGCCCACACCAAGGGAGTGACGGACGAGTCCGGGGACGGGGGGGCTCCGCCCAGTGTCCATCCCGCTCCCGCCGCCGCCGGCACCACGACCGCACGCGCGCGCGCGCGCGCACACACTCAAACACACGCACACGCGGCGCGCGGAGGGTCCCGGAGCCCCGCCCCGCCCCCTCCTCGCCGAGAGCCGCGTCCCCGATCCGCGTCTCCCCAGGTCGCACCCTCCTCCCGACCCCGGGGAAGATGGCCACTGGGCGCCGCACGGGACCCGCCCCAGCCCCGGCCTCCCCCCCGCCACCCCCCGCCACCCCCGCCCAGGCCGCCCCTCCCAGACCCGCCCGGGCGCGGACGCCGGACGCCGCGCCCGGTCCCCGTCCCCACGACCTCGGACGGCCCCCCGGCCCCCGCGCGGCCCGGCCCCCGGCAGGATATGGCCACTCGGTGATGCGCTTGGCGTATTTGCGGACGACGTTGTCTTCGCTGAAGACGAAGAGCGAGCGGTTGACGGTGAAGCAGTTCTGCTTGACCGGGATGGGGTTGTACAGCGCCATGGTCCGCGCGCGCTGCGCGATCGACTGCTTGTAGAGGACCCGCTGGCCCGGCTGCAGCCCCCCCGGGCCCGGGCCGCCCGGGCCGCCCGCCCCGCCGCCCCGAGCCCGCTCCCCACCGGCGCCCCCATAGCGGCTGCCCAGCTCGTCCCCGAAGCGGACCATGGCTCCCGGGCGCCGCGCGCATCCCCCGGCCCGGCGGCCCCGGCAGGGAGAGCGCGGGGCGCACCAGCCAGGCGCTCGGAGCCGAGCAGCAGCGGAGCCGCGGGACCCGAACCGGACCTCGCCCGGCCCCGCCGCCGCCGCCGCCGCCGCACCCGACTCCGCCGCCCGCACCACGCCCTATAAGGGGCCGGTCACGTGGCGGCGCCCGGCCAATCTGCGCTCGCCCCGCCCGCCCGCCACCCGCCCCGCCCCCAGTTGGCCGCCCCCGCCCTGTCCCCCGCGGCCGGTCCCGGCCGCCAGCGCTCTGGGCTGCGCCTCGGCCCCCGGGCCTCGGGGCTGAGCCCAGCCGGGGAGCGTGCGCCGCCTGCGCGTCCCGCCTCGTGCCGGGCCGGGCCCTGGCCGGATGCCGAACCCGGCAGGGGCGCCCGGGAGCCGGGCGGGGCTGGGAGTCCTCGACGGACCGCCGCTGAGCTGAGCGGCCCCAATGGACCCCTCCTCTGACCCCAGGAGCTGGAGACGTCACCAGCCATGAGAAGCTCCAGCCCAAACTGCGGAGGATTAGACCCCCGACTCCCCATGCTTCTTTCCACACCTCACTCCCCTTGCTGCCGACCAGTGGCCTCCTCCAAGACGCTGGCTCCGGGCCCTCTCCTGCCGTCCTTTCGGAGTCTTGGACATCCTCGCAGACCATGTTCTCAACTGCTGGGCTTGGGTTTTCAGGATGCGCAGCTCTGTCCTGGGGCCCCTCAGCCCTCAGTCATATCCTAGGCCTTCCTGGCAACACGCACTGAAGGGTTCCAACATCTCAGCTGAGAGATTGCTTCGTTCCACCATCCATTCAATAAAAGCTTTAGCGAGCCTGCCGTGTGCTATCCAGCCAGCCACCCATCCATAGTTCATCCATTCAGAGACTCCGCTAAACCCCTGTTAGATGCCAGGCACGAGGCTCCCAGCTCTGCCTGCAGGGAGCTCACATTCTTACACAAGGAATGACAAATGCCTCCATAGTGGTTATTCGTGCCAGACACTACCCCACTCCACGCACACATAATTTGTTCACTGGGTCCTCACGACATTCAGATAAGAAGCCTCCTGGAATCACTCCTGGTGAGTGAGGGGATAAAGCCAGTGTCACACGCTGTCCCCTTCACCCGTACAGGAGAGCAGGTCAAACCTGCAGGCAGCACCCGGTGCCAGTGAGTGCCATGAGAACGGAACAAGGATGGCAGGTGGCACTGAGTCAGGAAGACCTCTGTTAGGAATTCGCCTGAATGTTGTAGAGAAGTGAGACGTGCAAAGGGAGACCAGCACAGAGCGCAGAGGCCCAGGGGTGATCCGTCTGTCTGAGTGTGATGGGAAGTCAGGCAAGAGTTCTGTGCAGGGGGGTCATCAAGACTCCCGTTCTGGAAGAATCCCTCTGGCTCATGAGTAGGGAACAGACTTCGGGAGGCTGGGGTGTGTCGCCCAGGATGCATTCAGATGTAGGCAACTCAAGCCGGCTCTCACCTGGTACAGTTTTAACCTCACTTACTAAAAAGGCATGAAGCGTGCCATTTCAGGAACACAAACTCTCTCCATCCTCCCTCCCTCCCGTGGTCGCAATGCATACTTTTTGTCATGCTTGTCGCCTTATGGCCCAACGTGGCTACCAAAGCCCAAAGCCTCCCATCTTTATACCACCATCTCAAATGAAAGAAGGGGCAGGTGTAAAAAAGACACCTTTTTTAAAAGTCAACATAGAACATCCTTTTATAACAAACAAAAGGTTCCTCAGCAGCTTTACCAGAAAACGTCTCTTTAAACTCCATTGGGCAGATCTGGACCACGGACCACTCCTGATTTCAAGAGGGCGGAGAAATGGATGTACAGCAAAAGGGACTAGGACTGACATTACACACTGAGGCGCCACGTAGTGACCCCAGACATAAACAGGGGTCTCTTAGCTGCAAAATGGAAGGGAAGATCACAGGGAGGCTGCCAAAAGGCCTGTCACTGGGAAAACCTGCGAGGTCTTTGACAGCAGCCAAAGGAGAGATGGCGTCTGGTTGAGAAGCGTCGTGCCCGGGGGCTCTCCCGTGCAGCTGGCTGGATGGCTGGTGTTGCTTGTGAGGCTTGCGAGGGAGGAACGGACACTCTTAGATTCTTACCCGACCGGTACTCTTCACTGGGACGGGGAAATGAGCGGAAGAGCTCACTGAGCACAGGGTGAGGATTAGGCATTTTGTATTTGACATTAAAGTGGGGATGCTGAGTAGGCGGCCGGACACTGCCAGGGAGGCGCGGACGATAGGTCACGGCTGGACTGCGAATCTGGAAGCTGTGCTGGACACTTGGTGTCTGCCCCTCCCATGCTCTCTGCCCTTCCCCGCTCTGCTCGGGGCCCCTCACTGCCCTGTGAAGACTGCATCAGCCCACTCCCTTGACAGCCGGCTCTCGGCTGTACTTGGCTGACGGGGAGCACCAGTAGGCACTTGGAGGAAGAAAAGAACAAAGTCAAGGTGTGTACCACCCCCCCCCCCCAGCTCTCTCCTGCTGGCTCACCTGGGGCTGGCCATAAGCCTCAGTCCAAGGTTCCAGCTTCTGTTAGCCCATTCCGGTTCCTGCTCCCGCTCCTTGTTTCTGCAGGCCTGGGAGAGGTGCCAGTGCCTGGAGCTCTGAGCCCCTCGAAGTCTTCTCACACCCTGCCCAAATCAAGGCCCACAGTCCCTCTGAGTGTGCGGCCTGTCCGACTGCTGCCTGAAGCAGAGTTCATCGCTGAGGGGTAAGTGGAGGCAGAGAGCAAGAGCCCGGTGGAGAGGGGGGCTCTCAGAAGAACAAAGTAGGTGAAAAGGAGCCTGAGAAGGAGCAGGCAGTGAATTCAAGGACGGAAGGGTCAGGAGAGTCCAGTTTCCAGGGCCACGGGAAGAACATGTCAGAAAGAGGTCACACTCGTCCACCAAATACTGCTGAGCATCCGGAGAGAGAAAGGCCAACACTCAGCCCTTAGCACAGCGAGACAGAAGAACCTGTTACCTGAGGACAGCAGTCTCCACACGAGAGTGAGATATAGCCTGAGTGCGACGGAGTAAAGATGACGACCCATAAGGAACCGCATACACCAGGGGCACACGCCCTATGCGGTGAGTTTTTCTGCAAAGGGGCATCGGAAAATGGTGCCGTCCAGCTACAGAGAGGTCCCGCACTTCAGGAGTTTGTGTGCTTGTTATTTGATTTTTTTTTTTAAAGATTTTTATTTATTTATTTGACCGAGAGAGTTCAGAAGTAGGCAGAGAGGCAGGCAGATGGGGGCGGGGCGGGGGGGGCGGCGGTGAAGCAGGCTCCCCGCTGAGCAGAGAGCCCGATGTGGGACTCAATCCCAGGACCCTGAGATCAGGGCCTGAACCGAAGGCAGAGGCTTTAACCCACTGAGCCACCCAGGCACCCCGTGTGCTTGTTTTCTTAAGATGGGATGTTATTGGTCTTTATATGAGTCTTGGAAAATCTGGCGCAGCAGGACGGGGGTGCTGCCTGGTGGCGGCAAGAGGGCACAGGATGCAGAAGAGAGGAGTCCGGCCAAGGGACCGCCGGCCCGAGGGGGGATTGGTAGGTTGACTGGGGGGAGGAGGAGAACTGTTCCCACTGCTCTACTTTCTCGGTGAAAGAAGCAACAAGGTGACCCACCAAGAGGGCAAAGGGGCTTTGCAGGTCGGGAGGTGGAGGGGCAGGTGGAAATGCTCAGGGGAGGGACGAGGAAGAGAACCACTGGGGAATGTGGTGGCAGTTCCGAGCTGAGCGGGGTGCAGAGGGAGGTGTCTTTGGGAATGAGGAAGTTAGCACGGGGTCAGGGGGCTGGAGCCTGTGACCCTTGATGGCACTGCTTCCTCCCTGGGCCCTCTCACTCAGCTGTCCCACATCCCCCTCCAGATCTCAGCATCCTGCTCTCCGGGCCCCTCTTTTCCTGCCAGGGTTCCCTGGCCCCTCACCCTCTGTCCTACTCACTGGCAGATGTCCCACCTTGAACCCCAGGGCACGCCCCTGAGGCTCCAGCTGCCAGAGAAGGTTGCGCTGGACAGACTGGTGTCATCACAGTCCCCCCAAGGAAGTCTTCAGGGGTCGCTGTGTTGGTACTGCCCCAGGCTTGGCGACAGCGTTGTCATCGGGCTCCACTGTCCTTGAAATGCGGCCCCCTGCCTGTTCTCAGAAGGTAGAGACCTTGCCCCCTTCGCCCCACTGTACCTAGAAGGCCAGCACCTCCCAGCACATCCTACAGACGTTCCTCCCCTTCTCCCTGCCCAGCGGCGCGGAGATACAGTTGACGCGGACACAGAACAGTGCGACGATCGGACACGTGTGTGTATCGGACGTGATTACCGTGGTCAGGTGAATTCACATGTCCATCACTGCACACAGTTCCTTTTCCTTTTGTTGTGGTAAGAAGGCTTCATTAAGATAACTGGAAGTTTATACCTTTTGACCAACATCTCCCCATTTCCCCCCCTCCCAGCCCTTGGCACCACCATCCTGCTCTGTTTCTGTGAGTTCAGCCTTTCCAGAGGCCGCGTGTCAGTGAGATGGTACGGCGCCTTTCTCCGTCTGGCGTGCTTCATTCAGCTCGATGCCCTCGAGGATCACCCACTTTGTCACGGGTGGCAGGATTTCCTTCCTTTTCATGACTGGACTCAGACATTTCACCGCACGTATGTCTCACATCTTGTCTCTCCATTCACCTGTAAATAGAGACGGACGCTTGTTCCCATGTCCTGGCCATTCTGCATAAAGCTGCAGTGAGCATGGGGTGCAGACATCTTCCTAAGATCCCAGTTTCATTTCCTTAATTATATACCTAGAAGTGGGATCACTGGGTCATTTGGCAGCTCTATTTTTAATTTTGGGGACGTCCATGCTGTCTTCCATGGCTGCACCAGTTTGCGCTCCCACCAGCAGGGCACGAGGGCTCCCCTTCTTCCGCACCCCCCGACACCTGATGTCTCCTGTCTGTTCGGCACTGGCCATCTTAATAGATGGGGCCGCTCCCGGTGCTTTCGATCTGCGTTCTTCTGAAGGTTCGTGGTGCTGGGGACCTTTTCATGTACTTGTTGGCTATTTGTATATCTTCTTTGGGAAAATGTCTGTTCAGGTCCTTTGCCCATTTTAAAATTGGATTATTTGGGTTTTCTTGCTTTTGAGTTATACAATATTTGATATCGACCCCTTATCAGATATTTTCTCCCACTTTGTAAGTTGCCCTTTCATTTTGTTGGTTTCTTTTGGTGTGCAAGATTTTTATTTGTTCGACAGAGAGACAGACAGTGAGAGAGGGAATATAAGCAGGGGCAGTGGGAGAAGGAGATGCAGGCTCCCTGCGGGGCTTGATCCTAGGACCCTGGGATCATGACTTGAGCCAAAGGCAGGCGCCCAACCGACGAGCCCCCCAAGCATCCCAGATTATTTTATCTACGTCTATGAAAAATGTCATTGGAATTTTGATAGAGATTGCATTTAGTTTACAGATGACTTTGGGTAGAATGGACATTTTGACAATACCGACTCTTCTGATCCATGAACACAGGGTGTGTGTGTGTGTCTCTATGCACACAGTGGGGGGTCTTTTCATTTATTTGCATCTTCTTCAATATTCTATAGTTTTCAATGTACAGATCTTTCATCTCCTTGGTTAAATTTATTCCTAAGTGTCTCATGGTTTTGATGTGAATGTACATGAGATGACCCCCTTCTAGACACCTGTATGTGTTGGGTTCCCATATGGGGACCGGAGAAGGGGGAACTAAGAGGAATTTTATTTGTTTTTGTATGAATTAATATTTTTTTAAGTAATAAAGGTAAATAGAACAGGAAGCCAAGACTCCTGCACCTCCGACTTATCTGCACCCCTCAATGTTCAAACACGGGGCCACCCCTTTCTGATTTAGTGCCCCACATGCCCCTTTGCATGCCCCCACCTGCTCTTGGCACCCTCCCCAATTGTCCCCATACTGCTATTTACTTTTATTTTTTTTTTAAGATTTTATTTATTTATTTGTCAGAGGGAGAGAGAGAGAGATCACGCACATAAGCAAGCAGAGAGGCAGGCAGAGGCAGAGAGAGAAGAGGGCTTCCCACCCGAGCAAGGAGCCCGATGCAGGACTCGATCCCAGGACCCTGGGATCATGACCTGAGCTGAAGGCAGCGGCTTAACCAACTGAGCCACCCAGGCGTCCCTCTATTTACTTTTTAAAATCAAACGAGTACATGCAAATGATAAAATATGCATAAGGTTGAAATAACCCACCAACCAGCTTAGGAAACAGACCCAGGATACCCCAGGAAGCCCCTGCGTGCACCCCGACTTGCGCTTCCCACAGAGGCCACTGCTTGCTGGACTTCCTGCTAACGCTTCTCTCCCCCCGTGTCCCTGTACAGCCTCTGCGTCGCTCTCCATGCTGCTGATAGAGCTGAGCTGTACACACGCCCTCCGCGACTCTATTCCCACTCGATACTCTGCTGTCATTCCACAGAGCTGTGAGTCATTTGTTGTCTCACATATATATTAGTCTGTTGTACAATTTATCCATTTTCCTTTGATGTAGACACGCTGTGTCTACATCTCCATTATGTTTTCTACTATTTCAAGGAATTCTCTGATAAACATCTAGTATAGTTCTCCTGGTATGTGGACAAGAAGCTCCGGGAGACCCAAATCGAGGAGAGGGATTGCGAAGCCATGAGACAGGATCAGCCTCGTTGGGTACCCCTAGATTAGTGCCTAGAGGGTACGACCGATGCTCCTTCAGCATCCCCCCAACACTCTGGTATTATCAGGACAACATGTCTATCCAGTGGGCATTTCCAATATCTCACTATGGCTTTTACCCTGCATTTCCTTGGTTACCCATACAGTCAGGCAGCTTCTCCTGTACTCATCACGCATCCACGACTCCCCGTGATCAAACACCCTTCAAGTCTTGATCTTCGATGAGGTGACCTTTCTCCGTATTAACTTGTCGAAGTCCTTCCATGTTCTTGTATGAGCCTGTCAGGTGTAAGTGTTGGAAAGCCTTCTCTCATTCATGATACAGATGCACTCATTATGATGTAACCTCAATCTACCCAGTTTTTCTTTTATGTTTTGGGATTTTTGAATCATAAGAAATTCTTCCTCAATTTTCTGTTGTGAAGATACTCTCTTGGAATGTTATTTTAGAATGTTAAGAGTACGCTCTCCTATATTCTTTCCTAAAATTTATACATTTGCTTCTTGCATTTTAAACCACATTCAACTGATCTTTCTGTATGCTGTAAGGAAGGAATCTACTTTAATTTTTTATATAGTTGAATTGTCAGAACACCATTGGTTGAAAGGCACTCTTTCCCCCCTTCAAAGCCAGCTTCTTCCTACAGCAGAGCTGTGTGAACGTGTGGGTCTGTCCCTCGGGTTCTCAGTTCCCCTCGCACAATGGCTCCATCTCTGGGCCAGCACCATACCGTATTAATGTATAAAACCTACCTGGGTTTTCTCCTGCAGGAGAATTTTTGCTCTTCTTGCTACTCTTTTGTCTATGTAATTTTTCGAATCAAACTTGTCAGCATATACAAACAAACACAATGGGCTTTTGACAGGACTGCATAGACTCAAAAGATCAGTGTTGGGGAGGGGGGAGTGCCTGGGTGGCGCAGTGGGTTGTGTCCGACTCTTGATTTTGGCTCAGGTCATGATCTCAGGATCACGAGACGCAACCCCACACGGGGCTCCACGATGGACATGGAGTCTGCTTAGGCTTCTCCCTCTCCTCTGTCCCTCCCACTCCCCAACTCCTTTCCCTCTTGCACTTAAAAAAAAATAAGTAAAAAGATCAATTTGGGGAAAATAAACATCCTTGTGATACTGAGACTCTCAATGCATGAACAAAATACGTATCTTCATTTATCTGAGCAGTCTTTAGTTATTTCAAAAAGCTTTATCATTTTCTCCATAAATTAGGTCCTGCATTTATATGAGCTTTATTCTGCCGTGCTTTACATTTTTATGCTATAATAAAAGATTCCATTTTTAAAGTCACATTTTCTGTTGCTCATATTTGGAAATGCAGCTTTCTTTGTATAAGCAACATTGCTAAGTTTTCCGCTTAATTCTAAACATTTATTGTTAGATTTATTTCCTATGTAGATAATATTGAAAAAAATAAGTTCATTTCTCCTTTTCCAATTCTTGTATCTTGTGTTTCTTTTTCTTATCTTCCAGTGCCAGCTGGTACAATGATGTCCCAAAATGTGACAGTGGGCACACTGGCTCATTCCCCATCTTAAAATACTCTCAACCTTTCACCAGGAAGCATGTTTGCTAAGTCCCTTATGAAAAGTAGGTGCCTTCACCAGATCAGGAAATTCTCCTCTAGTCTTAATTTCAAGGAGTTTTATCACGAATAGATGAATCTTACCAAATGCCTTTCTGCGTTAGCACAGTCCTCTGAGTTTTCTCCTGTACGCTGAGACGGTGGCTCGCAGTAATTGATTTCCTGGAGGGAAACCACCCTCTCCGTCCCAGGGCAGATCAGACTTGGTCGTGACTGATTATTGTCTTGAGGCATTAGTGAGATTTGGTTTACTAACAACTGGTCTGGAGTTTCCACCACTGGTCTCTGAACGACATCACCCTGCAGTTTCCCTCTTGCCCCCATTCCTACCAGAGTCTGGAATCAAGGTTATGCTGTCCTTTGAGTTCGGGAGCATTTCTATAGAGAATTTGTACTTTGAAAATTCAGTGGAGCTCAATGGCTCGGGATGATGTTTTGTGATTTTATTTTTTAAGATTTTATTTGTTTATTTGACAGACAGAGATCACAAGTAGGCAGAGAGGCAGGCAGAGGGAGAGGGGGAAGCAGGCTCTCTGCCAAGCAGGGAGCCCGATGGGGGGCTCGATCCCAGGACCCCGGGATCATGACCTGAGCCGAAGGCAGAGGCTTACCATACTGAGCCACCCAGGTGCCCCTTCTTTGTGATTTTAATTACTGATCCTCTATCTTTAAAGGTTATAAGTGTTCAGATTTTCTATCTCCTCTTGGGTCAGTTTGATTCAGCTCTATTTTTCTAGCACTGTACCAGCCTCGCCCGCCTCACCCGCCTCGCCGTCCGCAAGGCTGCACGCGGGCTCACGCTGCCCGTGCCTGGACAACCAGTGCACACCTCGGGTCTCAGCAGCGGCTGCAGAACAGCTGCTCGTCCAGCACGGCGTCCGCACGTTCTGCCGGAGCGTGCATCTGCGACTCTTGCACCTGCTTCCCGGGCCAGAAGGGAAGCCCATGATGAAGAGAGCAAGGTCTGTGCTCCTCCTGCGGTCCTCAGCTGTGCCGCGACGCTGGGGGACCGGGAGCGAAACTGCTTGCTGAAGATCCTTCCCACTCCCCGTGCCCAGCACACTGCCCTGTCCGGCGGACCCAGCTCCGGAGGGGCTCCCTGACCCTCCTCCTCCTCTGCCCCGGCCGGCGTGGGGGGCTGCTCCCTGTCCCTTCTCCTCAGCAGCCAGAGCCGTTTCCCAAAGCACAGTGTCTACCACATCACTCTCCCCGTGACTTTCAAAATCCAAGCTCCCCGCGCAGCCTGGGAGATCTGTGGCCAGCGGCCTCCCTCCAGCCCTCACTGCCCGGCTGGTGACCCTGGGCTCCCGCTGCGCTTCCCCACCCCCACCTTCCCAGTCAGCTTCTCCATCAGCGGGTTGGTCCAATGGGACGCCGCTGACCTTTCGGGGCAGGAGCCCCTCGTGGCGCGGGCGCTGTCCTCTCTGTGGTCTGCGACCTCGGGCAGCGTCCCTCCAAGGCCGGCAAACCTCCAAGTACTTTGCTGCGGCCTCCGGTGGCCGGAGCGGCCCCGCGCGAACCGCCCCGATCCGTGCCGACGCCTCTCCTGCGGCTCGCACCTGGGGATGCATCTGCTTCTGGACCTTTCCCCTGGAGAAACGGGATTTTTCAAAGGACACATGGCGGAAGGTGACGCATCCGTAAACGAAGCTAACGGAGCGGCGGAGTGAACGGAAACGAAACACGGAAAGGGGCGAGGAGAAAGCCGCCCCGGCCAGACACCCCAGGAAGGCTGGTGCAAGCGGAAGGCGACGGACGTCGCCAGGGCAGCGGCGGGGCCGTCGCCCTCGAGCGGGACGGGTCGCGCCGCGCCGCCGCGGGCCGAGCACTCCCAGCTTCCAGAAGGAAACGGAAACACCCGAAGCTCCTTTCCCGAGAGCCACGAAGGCGACCGCGCAACTGCAGGAGCCCCGGGACCCGGCGCGCGCCGGCGCTCCGACAAGGGCTGAACACGCTCCATCAGACCCGCGAGACTCGCGAGGCCGCCGGGAAGGCCAGGACCGCGAGACGCCCGTCGCTTCGCGGGGAGGCGCGGGCGCGACCACGGAGGGATCCGCAGCGGCGTAAGGCAGAGCCCGGGGAGCCAAGGCCCCCGATGGGGTCACCGGGGGCTCGGGGCGCCCGGGGGAGGTGCGGGCTCTGCCGGCTGGAGCTGCGTGGCCGCGGGCACCGTCCCGACCAGCAGCTCCGCCGCCGTGGAGGAGGGGCCGGTCCCCGCCGCGCGCCGAGCACGGGCACGAACGGTCGCGGACGCAGAGCGCGCGGAGCCAGCCGAGTCCAGGAACGGCGGGCTTTACCGGTTCATTTTTACATGAAAGATGTGGATATTCACGACGCTTCGCCGTGAGGAAGACGCCGGGCTGAGCGGGCCTCTGACTCGCTCCCGCCCTGCAGCGCGTTTACAGCGCGTCTCCCGCCGTGTGGAAACGTGACGGGTCGGCCCGAGGGGCCGGCGCGGGCGGGCGGGGCGGGCGCGGCCGGAAGGGGCGTGGCCGGAAGGGGAGGGACGGTCGCAAGGGAGGGCGTGGCCGCAAGGGGAGGGGCGGCTGCAAGGGAGGGCGCGGCCGGAGAGGGAGAGGCGGCGGCAGAGGAAGGGCGCGTGGGCGCTCCCGAGCCGCCGCGGCGGGACGCCGAGTCGATACACGCGCTCGGAATCGCCGGCTTTCGACGCGGAAGAACACGGAGCCCCGGCACTCAGAGAGGCAGAGGCACCCCGAGGGCCGGGCTCCGGGAGCCACCGCGAAGGGCCCGTCGCCGCGCAGCGAGTGGGGCGAGCGCGCGGCCGAGTTGGGTTCGCGCCGCCCCGCAGCCCGCCAGGTGCGCGACGGCGTCCGTCCGGAGACTCCGCGAGGTGCCTTCGTCGGGAAGGACCTCGCCACGGAGTAGCGACCCCAGCCCGGCCTGCGCCCCGTCCTGACCCGCCCGCTGCGGAGGGTCCCGCCTCGTCCGTCGGGGCGCGGGCGCCGAGGCCGAGGCCGGGTCCGCGGAGGCTTCCTGGAGGAGGACGGCAGAGAGCGCGCCGCGCCGCGTCGCCCGTCCCCCGCGCCTTCCGTAGCAGGCCGTGCCGTGTGGCGGCGTCTGACCCGCGGCGGAACGTCCCGGGAACCCGCGTCCGAGCTCCCAGCCCTGCTGCCGCTTCCGCGGCCCCCGAAGCCACGTTCTCGACCCTGCGTCGCCGCAGCGGCCTTCACGGCGTCTCCCCGGAGTGGCTTCCGTCTCCAGCAGCCGCGGGCCCTGCTCAGCCCCGGGCGCGGGTCCTCAGCCGCGGACGGCCGAGCTCCTCACGTTTCTGCCAGACTCCGGTCCAGCCCGCGACGGCGGCCCCTTCCCCTGAGCGCGGCGCGTGTGCGGCGGCCTCCGGCGCGACGGGTCCTTTCCAGGAGGCTTCCGGCCTGCTTGGCCCAGACCCGTCGGAGGAGCCACCGCAGCCTCGCGCGGTCGATGCTTCCGGCGGGCCTAGAGGCGGAGCGCGCTCCTCCACGGGGCTGCGGGCGGGCGGGAAGCGTCCGCCGGGGCGCCGGCGCGGGGGGCGCTGACGTGGGGCGGGAGTCCGTCTCCGGGGGCAGCGGGCCTCCGCAGCGGGCCGACGGCACCGAGCAGACCGCGCCGGCAGCGGGCGCGCCGTCCCCACGGGCCCGGGGACTTTCGGAAAGTCGCGGGCACCGGCCTCGACTTCGGTCACCGGCCGGCTCGGCCCCTGGCAAGAGCCGGCCCGTCCGCGGAAGCCCTGCGGCCCGCGGCCCTCTCTCGCCCCGACGGCCGTGCGCGGCATCTTCCCCGACACGGCGCCGCTCCGTGGGCACCGACGGCTGTTGCCGAGGCTCTCGGGGCTGGTGAGCGAGTCCGGCCGCTCCGGCGGGTTAGCCCGGGCTTCCGCCCGCCGCCTCCCGTCAGGGACTCGGCGTCGCTCCGTCAGCGTCGGGAGCCACCGTTTGCCGCCGCCGACCGCCCCGCGGCCTCGGCTCTCCTCAGCCGGCGCGGACTGCGGGGCCGGGGCCTCGCTCTGGGGGGGCTGCGGCTGGCCCTCGCCCGGGTGCGGCCTCCGCGTCTGCAGCAAAGCCGGATCGCTCTCTTCGCCCGTGTTCTCGGAAGCGGCCTGTGCGTTCATGGTGTGGCCGCCGGCCGGAGTGGGAGCCCCCCGGCCCGGTGGGCTTTCCTCCCTCCGCAGGGTCGCTTTCGGCTCTGGATCTGAAGGGAGAGCGTGCGGCTCTTCCTTTCACCTGGGCGGCCATCGTGGGGCTCCTGACTGGCCCCATCTCAGGGCTGTTGTGTCTTAAGGAACGGGGTGGCCTGAGGAAGGGACAGAGATGGGGACCCGCTGTGCGCTGGGGCAGTCAGAGCCCACACGACCCTAACCGAGGGAGCCTGCCGTCTGCCATGGCGTGCTTCACGCGCCCACGACAAGCACAGCGACAAGCACAGCGGCAACGCCCCCAGCCACCACGGACCACCGTGCCAAATGTAAGAGCAGGGACGAACTCCCAAGTGTTGCGAGAATTACCAAAACGTGACACGGAGGCAGCAGGGGAGCAGAAGCTGCTGGAAGCCGGTCTAACACACCCGCCGGAGCAGGGCCACTGCAGACCTCCGACCTGGAAGACGCAGTGTCTGTGAAGCCCGACAAAGCCAAGGACAGTCAAGACAAGCACCCCCTGGGTTTCGGCGAAACCGCTACAAGAAACAAACAGAAACCAGTGAAAAAATGAGTGGACACAGGGAAAGAATAATAAGTGGTTAATTAAAGCAAAAAGAGCAACAATGTTCTGGGGTATGAGCCACAGGAAGTGCTATGTCCGCAGTACAGCGAAGATACGGGGCAGTGGGACTAGCGGGCGTGGGCTCTCATGTGAGATGTACGACCTGACATACACAACACGGTTCAGGGTCACATCACACGAGGGTGGGCTGTGCTGAGCGGGATGCACATTCATGCGGGGACGCCTGGCACGATCTGTAAACCACAAGGAAGGGGTGCAGGTACCAAGCCAACAGAGGGGACGGATCGGCTTGTGAAAACACACTTAATATAGGAGAAAGCAGAAAGAAACAAAGGAACAAAGGACAGATGAGATAAAGAGAAAACAAGTAGCAAAACTGGCTAATTTAAATTCCAGGAAGTGGACTCCTACCAGGTTGGAGGCAGAACATCTAGACGGGCCATAAAGTCAGAGGTGCTCCGGGAGGACAGGACATGTCAGGGAGAGGGGCAGCCTTCAAAGAGTGCCCACCATGGCCAATCTGGCATTTCCAGCACCCACACAAGCAACAGAAACAGACACAACCCACAGAATAGGAGATTGTGAGCCCACACGCCTACAGAGAAGTCGGAATTGTGGCAAAGGATGGCGCCTCCACAGTCCCCCAGTGCTTTCCCCTAACGGCATGGATTTCAGCACAGAAGAGGAGACTGCGGTGGGGGAGGCTGGCAGACACCACAGGCACTGAAGGCTGCCTTGTCTGTATGGGGACCAAATCCGACTCGTGGGCCACCTAACGGGAGGTGCTGGGAACTCGGTCCCCCCTCCATGGTGTACTCGTCAAAGATGTACAACCTCCTCGAATCCAGAGGACATGGGCAAGTCCAAACCAAAGGCATTCTACACGCGAACTTGAAAACCAAGGAGACTTAACTCTTTCACCTTGAAGATGACTGAAGACAGGACCACTGGACGGAACAGAAAGCCAGGCTGGACCCACGGGCTCCAGTGAGCGGGGCTGGACGAAGGCGAACGCCGCACCGGGTCTATGGGAGCAGAGCCGCACAGTCCGGTGTTGCTCACACAGGAGAACATCCTTGCAGGGATGATGGAGGGTCGAGCTGGTGATCCTCACACGGTTCAGAGAAGCAAGGCTTTGTCCTGCAGCTCTCCTGTATGTGTGAGAGTCTACCTGGCGTCTTTGGCTTAACATATATTTTTAAATTGTGAGGTAGCAAAGTGCACACGGTAGGGTTGCAACTATAGAAAATTGTAGAATAGGACCAGAGTAGGGTGGGGTAGACTTCAGAGAGGCAAGGGGAAGTTTTGGGGGAAATGAAGATGTTCTTTACACTTTGACTGTGGTGGTAATTATAGGGGCACAAACATTCGTCAAAAATCGTGGATCCCTTAAAATGAAAGCATTTTATGATATGTGAATCACATTTCAACAAAGTTGATTTTAAAAAGTTAAAAAAAAATCCCACCAGCTTTTTGTTGTTGTTAAGTATGTATATGCTCTTTCTAAAACTTACATAAAAATACAAAGGCCCGGGGCACCTGGGTGGCTCAGTGGGTTAAAGCCTCTGCCTTCGGCTCGGGTTGTGATCTCAGGGTCCTGGGATCAAGCCCTGCACAGGGCTCTCTGCTTGACGGGGAGCCTGCTTCCCCCTCTCTCTGCCTGCCTCTCTGCCTACTTGTGATCTCTGTCAAAACAAAAACAAAAACAAAAACAAAGCCCCTTGAGCACCTGGGTGGCTCACAGTTGAGCGTCTGCTTTCCGGCTGGGGTCCTGAACTGGGACTCCCTGCTCAGCAGGGAGTCTGCTCCTCCCCTGCCTTTGCCCCCGCACCCCATGCTCTTGCTCATTCTCTAAAACAAATAAAAAATCTTAAAAAAACAATACAGAGGTCCCAGGGTAGCTAAAAGAGCTAAAGAATCGTCTTTAAGAATAAGAACGATTTGGGGGCACCTGGGCGGCTCAGTGGGTTAAGCCTCTACTTTCGGCTCAGGTCATGATCTCAGGGTCCTGGGATGGAGCCCCACCTCGGGCTCTCTGCTCCGCGGGGAGCCTGCTTCTCCCTCTCTCTCTCGCCTGCCTCTCTGCCTACTTGTGATCTCTGTCAAATAAATAAATAAATAAATCTTTAAAAAACAGTAAGAAAAGAATAAGAACAATTTGGAACATTTACACCACTTGTGATTGTGATACTCTAAGCTGCAGTAATAAAAACACAAAGACATGCAAATACCCAATGCAACAGAACAGTTCCTAAATGAAGTCCACGTGTGCACGTCAATTAACGTTCTACAAAGGAACCAAAGTGTTTGAGTGGGAGACTCCCAATCTTCTAAACAATCAGGTAAGGGCAGAAGGGCTGGAGGCCCCCATCGGACAGGAATGTAGCTCGATCGCTACCTCCTTCTTCCCGCAAGCGCTTGCTGAAGATGGGTCACACACCGAAATACATGTGAAGCCATAACGCTTTAGAAGAGAATGCCAGATGACCTTCCTGACCTTGGAATGGGACGGAGAACACCCCACTTCCCCACCCAGAAAAGAGACATTAGACTTGCCCAAAATTGTAAACTTCTGTACTTAGGAAAAGGAACACAAAGTAACAGACCGAGCGAAAACACCGAAATACATCCCTCTGCCGAGGACTTGGTCTACAATCCGCAAACAGCTCCTCTGCTCCCAGTGGAAATAGAGTCCAACTAAGAAATACGCAAAAGGCCACATACCTTGCAAACGAAGATCTACACACGGACAGCATGGGTCTGAAAGGGGCTCTGCCACAGTCACCAGGAACACAGATAAAAGCCATGATGCCACCCTGCGCCCACCAGAGCGGGCGAAATCAAAGACGGGAAGTGGTCTTGTGCAGGCCTGCGCGGAGCGCCACGGCCACGGTAAACCCGCGCCCGGGACTCCCCCCTGACGGACAAACTCAACGCTCCCGACTGACTGCGGCTGAGTGCTCGCAGGCACCTGACGGATGACAGCCCCAGACCAGAGACGCTAATGTTCATGCAGTGGGGGCTGGGTAATTCTGGCAATCAACCGACGCGTGCCAACAACAACAAAAACGGAGCAAGAGAAGCTGGGAGACATACTGATCCATGGACGCCCTGTCTGCACGAAGTTCCACGGAAGGAAAAACCTTGGCTCTGCTGAGAGAAACCTGAACAGGAGATGCCTCTTGGGGACAGGAACCAGCCGGGAAGAACAGAAAGAAACTTCCCGGTGACAGATGGGAATGTCCTATTTAAGGGACGGGTTACACGGGCAAAGGTGTCTGTCAAAATTTACTGAGTTATACACATAAAACCTACGCACTTCACCATATGTAAACCATTCCCCAATTTTTAAAATATTAAATTAATAGTTATTTCACCTCAACACCTAGAAATCCCACCTAGATTCAAGAGCTAAACTGAAAAATAAAACACCAGAAAAAGTGCTGGAGAATATTTCTATAATTTGGAAGCAGAGAAGGATATTCTAGATATAGTGTGTAATCAGAAGTCACGGTCAGATTTCAGCACGTAAAAAGCTTAAATTCAGTATGGGTACAAAGCTACAGTGCATAGAGAGGGCACACAAACCAGTAAGGGAAACGCAAGCGCAATGAGATCTTGCACTGAGCCATGTGAAGGGAGAGGCCGCCTGTGCCGCAGACCGGCTGGTCGGTGTGAGCTCTACCGTGCAGAGGTGTCGTTGGCTCTGGCTGACTGGAGCCAGCAGGGAGCGTGACCGCGGGGTGTGTGAGGCCTGGGAAATATACCCTGTTGGTGGAGGCGAAGGCTGGCAGACATTTTAGGGGCGGGTTTTCAGGGCTCGCTTCCGCAATGTCTGCTGTGGAATGCCTTTTGACCCTTTCTCTAAGACAATGGCCACACAAGGAAGGCGCACGGAGCACTTCCTCCCGGCGCCGCTGTTGTTAGCGGAGACTGCAGACGTCCATGTGCCATCAGCGAGGACGCAACTGCAGTCACTCACGGGCCACAAACAGGACAAACGTCCACACAAGTGAGGGGAGGCCAAGAAGGGGCACTGCTGGTGGGTTCCCAATTTCTCTCCAGTTGTCATGTGCGGGTTTGTGTCTGGCAATGAGAGAGGCAGCCGGGGTGACTGTGGTCACTTCCAGCTGCCCCTGCAGGGAGGCCTCAGTCAGAGGGGGCCTCTCACCCACCCACCCCACCTCCGAGCGAGGCCTACACCCACCCCTGCAGTCTGCACCCTGCTGTAGCACAGGCCCCTCCCCCACCCCGGCTGCAGGGCTGGGGCAGGGACATCAACAGCTGGAGCTGAGGTGGTCACCGTGGAACCCTCCTGGACCAGATGAGACCCAGCATCCCGACGCACGGACATCGGGCTCCTCAAAGCCAGAGCCTGTGAGGGCTTGTTTCAGAGGCCCCGCAACTTGCTATGGTGTCGGGGGGGGGGGGCGGTTCACTTACCCCGCAGACTGTCCTAACACAGCAGAACTTTTCAAGTTTTCAACTGGACCGAGTCCCAGTTTAACAGACAGCTGCGTGCACACCCAGCACCTGGCCCGGTGCACCACTGGTTGCCTACAAGATAATGAGCTCAGAACCCAAGGAACGGTGCTGGGGGCAGGGCCACATAGGGCTGGTGGGGTCCACAAGGCCTGAAACCCAAGCTCTACGTGGACCCCCTGCCACCCTACCCATTGCCTCTGGGACGCCGCCTCCTAGGGGTCTGCTGCCCCAGCACAGCCCTGGCCCTAAAGCACTACCCAGAGAAGAAAGACGACAGGCCTGGGGAGCCAAGCCAGAGACCTCCTGGAGGAAGGGGCATCGACCTTGTGTAGGATCAGCCCCACCTCTGTCCCACCGGGTCATGGACGTTCCCGCACACCCAGGCCTACAGTCCCCTTTCCAAGGGCCTAGGGGATGGAGGGGTGGGGTGTGTGGGGGGAGGGCATCCTGCCTGGGCTGTTTACAAAGCGTAGAGAGCTGCTACCGTTTCAGATAAATGTCTGAACGTGTCTGAGTGAGTTCTGTGTATAAAGAAAACAAGCATCCAGCTGTTTCTTCTCAAGCTTACAGGCGCCCGGTGAGGGAGCCCAGCCCTGCACAGAGCCGCGCGTTTGGGACTAGCAGGTTCCTGCCGCGGGAAGAAAGTCCTCCAGCCTCACCACGTTCAAAAGCAGATCTGATCCACACTTCTGGGGACTTACCTGGGGCTGCTCTAAGACAACGCTCTGTTCCTCCGGAAGAGAACACGACCTGGGCCTCCGTGCCTGGTGCTGGTCGTACCAAGACATGAACACACACACGCGCACACACGCACACACGCACAGAACGACCCGCACAGACATGTCTTCCGCCTTGGGGTGCGGGCACGGGGTGTCTTCGAGGTCAAGAAGGTGTGAGCGTCTAGGTCCATCGGGGGGCTCCGGCCGGCGGCGCGAGAGCCCTAGAGAGCCCCCACGGGCAGCGCAGGCGTTTTGCAGAAACCAGGTGAAACAATGCCATAATAAAAACCTCATTTAAAGTACTTCTTTTTTTTATTGATTTCATTGAAAACAGAACAAGAAATGGTCTGAGCCAAAAGACTGCTCTTAAAACTGTCAAAAACATTTTAACAGAAAAAAATAAACATGACTGCATCATGAGTGTTTTAGAAGAGCCGCACAAAAACCCCACCGCCACTGCACTAATTACAGTGTTTAGAAAAGTAGATGACCTGGCAGGCCCTCACACAAAAGGTGACGGCAAATTTATTCCACGACAAGACTAACATTTTAAAAAAAGTTTTTTCCTGCATTTTATTCTAAAATCACTTTGTTCTCTTTATACAGTTGATAGTTTATTTTCACATGGTGAGTAGAAACCACACCAGAATCAGCACCGTTGTCTGTGTTTTGTGTTTTTTATTTGTCCTAATGTTCAATAATGGTAGAAAATAAATCAGTTTATTCATCATCATAGCATGTGGTTTAAAAATCAACAGAAGGCGCCAGCGTCGCTGAGCTGGCGGGGCTGGTGCGGGGTCCTCTGGGGGCCGCGGCCCTCCTGCACCCGACAAACCGCTTCCTCGGAAAGAAATGCATTAGAGGTCTGATATATAGGACTAGATATAGAACTTCTTTAAAAAGCAAACCCACATTTTCTCCAAAGTCAGTGACGGCTCGGCCTGGACCTCTCCCAGGTCGAGGTGGGGACGGCGTCCGCACAGCACCCGGGACGGCACCTGCCACGCAGGCCTCGGGCAGGCGGGTCCACGGAGCAGCTCACGGCTGACTGCGCCTTCGGCAGGTGCCACGCGGGGATCTGGGCCCACAGGACTTGGCCAACAAGCCCCACAGTGGAACGGGAACCAGGGGAGCAGAGGGGGAACGAGAAACGTGGAAACGACAAAACCATCATCAGAAACTCACAAGGTCACGCCAGCGCGGAATCCCAGAGTGTTCCCGAGCGCCCGCCCCCGGCCCATGGGCCGCCACGCTGGGGCCTCGCAGCCCTGCAGCCTCAGGTCGGGGCCTTCAGACATCCACTTCTCCTTCCTCTCCGACCGCAGTGTGCACAGCACCGACGCCCGGTGCCCCACGCCAGCTGCCGCTCAGAGGGGGTCGGCGGTGGAGGAGCTGGTGTCGGGCAGGCCGTTCTCCTGGCCCTCCTGGGTGGCACTGGCCTGCCGCTGCGCCAGGGCTGTGCTGGAGTGCCGGCACTTGGGGGAGCCGCATCGGCAGCTGAACAGCTTGCCTTTGATGTCCCAGAAGCGCTCCCCGTAGTCAAACCTGGGGAGAGAGCAGAGCTAAGGGCGGCGTCCAGGCCCCACACCGCTTGGCAGCAGGGGGGGACCCAGCCCGAGCAGAGCCATCCGTCCCGGCTCAGAGCTGTGGAAACACAGAGAACCACGGAGGATAAGCCCGTGAGGAGCAGCCCACGTCCGCACCTAGAAGGTCCCCAAACTCAGCTGGCCCCTGGGGACGGCGGCACCTACCCCAGCTGCTCCCCGGCCTCGATCAGGCGGGTGCTGAAGAAGGCAATCCTGGGAAACCGCAGGTCCTGGTGTGACATGAACACGCGCACGGGCACCAGGTTGGGCTCGCAGTGGTGGTTGATGAAGCGGCTGACGTTCCCGTAGAAGCGAGCGTCGATGCAGTACACCTCACCGTCCTAGCGGGTGGGAAGGAGAGCAGGGAGCTCCAGCAGGAGCCTGCAGATCTGCAGACCGCAAGCAGAAACGCGGTCCAGAGCAGGGGCACAACAGGCCTCAGGGCCGTGGGGATGCAACCCGCTCCACACCGCGAGCCAGACGTGAACCATCAGACATTTGGACGCCACTACTACCACGAGGAAGGGGTTGCGGGGACCACGGGGTGTGGCAGGAGGTTGAGGGGCAGCTCTTTGGGACTTGGTGATGGAGGAGCAGATCCCAAGGAGTGGCTGGGAGACACGGAGTGTGCGGGTAGGTGGGACAGAGGGAGGGAAGCAGCGCTTGGGCTGAGTGGTCACTGCCAAGTCCTGCGAACCCAGTGGCACAGAGAGGAGCTAGGACCTCAGGAGCCCCAGGACCCTGCCCCAGCGCCACCCCTGTGATTACGAGCAGAAAGGACCAGAGCTGACGGTGAGAAAGGGGGGTTGGCTGGGCGCCTGACCTTACCACAGGAGCCCTTGAAGTAGCAGTCTTCTCTGGAAAAAGCCAGAGCACTGGGGCCTGAAGTCCGAGGGGCCACGTGGTGAGAAATGTGCGTGGCCTGGGTACTGAAGGGGACGGGCACCTGCCCTGGGACGCAAAGAGCGGCGTCCTGCAACCCTCGACAGGCTGCAGCGCCATCTCCCGAGAGAACCCTGCCTGCCCTGGGGCCCTGAGCAGAAAGCCCGCTCACACCGGGTCTGCCCCTCGCAGTGTGCGGCCAGTGAGCAGGGACATCCCCCACGGCTACGTCTGTGGGAACTTATTACATAGGAACCGAGTGCCACGTCTGGGAGGGAAGACCAGATACACCACGAGGAGAAGGGGGCCTTCCGGGGGTGTGTCCTGTGGAGGCAAAGCATTGACCAGAAGCCAAAAGACCCTCAGGGATCAAGGAAAGACAAAATGGTGACAGAGGGTCGTCTCGGACAACCTTCCCCCAAAACTGAAGGCGACGCACTCCTGATCCAGCAGTCCTGCCTCCAGGCGGAAACTGCACAATGACTCGCATGGCATAGCCTTTGGCCTCTGCCTCCGGGTGCCATGGACTAAACGTGCAAGTGGCCCCCACGCAGGAAGCAGCTCCCCTCCTGCAAACAGCCCAGGAATCTGTGACCAGCCCTGGAGGGCACGTGGCCCAACCATGCGGGGCACACGGAGAAGACCCTTGTGCGGAATGAGGCGTGAGGAGCTGGACCCCATGACTGCCGGGCACCGTGGGACTCAGACTGTGTGCACGAGTCCCTGCCTGAGCCAAGCCAGGATGGGTGCCGGGGACGCCAGGGCAGGCGGGGGAAGCCACCACCTCGAAAGAGACCAAGCCCGCACGCAAGCCTGGCCAGCCAGTCGGACGAAGCACATGACGCCCGTCACAGGCAGGCTGGAGCTGCCCACACAGCAACGTGCACCAGGGCGACAGACTGGGGAGACGGACACGTTCTGTAGAACCCACAGCGCCCGGCCCTGAGTCGGCCCAGATGCTGCCCGAGCAGACGAGGACACTGCGGCCCCCTGTTCGGGCGGCCCTGACGACAGGAGACAAAGCACGTCCCTCTGAGAGGGAGCATCTCAGAGACACAGAAACGAGACAGAGTCCAGTGCAATTCCTCTGTCCAAGCGTCCCGCTCCGGCTGTCAGAGCCAGCACAGGATGGTTGGGCACAGCCTCCACGACGCGGGCAAGGGCGAGTGCCCCACAAAGAGGCTCATGGGCAGGACGGGTCCGGGAGATGCTACTGTAAGTCTCAGCAAAGGCTGAGATTACCCTGAGTGTCCCCAAAGCAACGAGAACCCTGTGCACATACTCAGAATACGTGATCCCTGAGCCACGGCCGCGCCACCTTCTCTGTAAGAAAGGCAAGGAAGAAAGAAACACACATGGACACTCCGTGTTCCTACGAAGGGTCACCTGTGGGGGTCACAGAACAGGCAAGGCTCTCCTGAGCAGAGCCTTTCTGGGTAATCTCTACTTTAAAAGCACGTAAATATTTTATGTAACTAAAAAACAGATTTTAAAATTCTACAATTTGTTATTTATTTCTAAAGCACTTTCTACCCCCAACATGGGGCTTGAACTCATAGCCCCAAGATTGCAAGCCTCACGCTCTACCAACTGAGCCAGCTGGGCGCCCCCAAAATTCTAGAATTTAAAATGAACTAAGACAAACACACCTGCATGTCAAACTAGGAGCCCACCCACCCAGAGAGCTGTCACACCGGGTGCTGCCCAGCGGTCTCGTGGTCTCAGCAGGCACATTCTCAGCAAAGACCCGGCACGCACACCCGCGCTGCGGTGTCCATGGCCAGCACGTTAGTGGCGCCCCTCCGAAACCACGGACACCGCGAGGAGCCAGGACCTTGACATGCGGGAGGCGGGCATCAAAGTCAAGGGCTTCCGCAAACCCCGGCAGCGTTCAACCCAGTAGTGACGGGACAGGTTTTTAAGGATTCTTTCGTTCCAGAGTTCTGACCCCTGGTGTCCTGAGTGCAAGGGCCCAGGGCAGCTCAGAGACATCTGAGGCCAAACAAGGGAGCCGGACACAACGAAGCCAAGGGAGGCGAGGTCAGAGCGAACAGGCTCCTCTGGTGCCAGACGTGGACGACGACTGGTCACAACACTCAGTACAGAACAATCAGGGGCTATAATAACACGTGAGAGAGGAAGGAGGACAAGGCCCTGATCCCTTCAGCACCAGTGACTCCGGCTGCGCCCCTCCTCAGTGGCAAGAACAAGTGATCTTGCCTGTACGCGAGGGGCCGCTGGAAAGCCCACGTCTGGGTGGGGAAGATTCTTCTTTCCAACATAAGTGTCTGTTAGGAAACGTGAGCGATGGGACGCCCCTCAGGGAAGGCCCCAGCATCAGGAGAAGGTGGGTGGCCAAGGCTCACCTACTCTGGGCCTAGGAGAGGCAGACCCCAGGGTGTCTGCGCCCTCACGCTGTCTGCAGAGACAGAGAATGGGGACGCGGCCCCCAAGCACGTGCACACGGATGCAGGTTCCTGCAGGACAGCGCGAGGGTCACACGGCTGCCCTCGGGGAGAAGAAATGATGGGACGCAGCACTGAGAAGACGGGGGCAAACCAGCTGTGCACACTCTGGGGAAACTGAGGTCAGTCTCATGACGCATGACAGTGACGCCCCTGCAGGCACGCGCCGGCTCCTCAGGAGCAAATGACAGGTTTTTGAGTGACATCATGTTCCCGGCACAAGAACAAATGAAACAAAGTGGGATCTAACGGGTGGCGCGTACGGCTCTCGACAGTGTGGCCTTTCTCTCCTCCTCTGTCCTGTGGGGCCGTCGCGACAGAAGTAAGAGAAGCAAGAAATAGGAATCCGGGAGGCAGTTCTGTCCCTAACTAACGGAGAGACCACAGGGCAGCCAGCGTGGGTGCGGGGCAGACCGTTAGACCTGGGCAGGATGTGTGGGGGTACACGGAGGGCCAGGGTGTCCTCAGGGCGAGGAGCGCATGACATCACAGGCCCTCATGCCAGGACCGGACTCCACCACAGCGGAGGCCACAGCCTGTCTGAGACCCTCCGAGGGTCCCTACCGGAAGGAGCATCGCGCAAAGCCTGCAGGACATGTACAGCCCTCCCCTGATGCCAGGGTCGGGGCGAACAAGCTGCAGGTTCCCCACCCCTGCAGGCGCGGAGCACACAGCTGAGTCCCCTGCCCACTGGTCCCTGGGCCCCACAGCACCCCCCATACCACCTGCGTTTTCCTTAGCCTCTGGCATGGTGTCTCTCAGTAAAACTGTTTTTCTGTGGTTTACCCCGAGTTTTTGCTCACCTGACCACACTCAGCTTAGAGACTCCGTGCGGGCAAGGGACACAGGTACACAGAGAGACAGGAGAGCTGCCCATCTCTGGAGCAAAGAAGCTCTCCCAGACCTGACTGCTGCCCAGCCGGGCCGGCATCCGTTCCGGGCCACGCGAACGCTGCACCCTTCCCACCATGAACGATGCTGCTCGGGTCTTCAGACGGGTGTGCCGCTTGCTCTTCTGAGTAGTTCTGATGAAGAAACTACTTGTCCCTCCTAAGACAAAAATGCCATGGGAAGGGAGCTCCGTGCCCCTGCAAGCCTGCCCTACTCCGAGAGGCTGAGAGTGTGCAGGCGCCCTGGTTAACCAGGGCAGATTCAAGCAAAGGAGGCTGGGAGGAGGTGGGTATTCAGAAGGTTCTAGAACAGCAAGGACAGGGAGACTCTGGGGTCCCAGCACAGACCCAGAACCTGGGGACAGCCCAGCCCAGGGAAAAGGCAGGCAGCTTGGCAACAGGTGGTCAGATCCCAGACACATTCTGAAGGTAGAACCAGAAGTCTCCTGATGCCTTCGACAGTGGGTGAGAGTGAGCAGTGGACACACAGACGCCATGCGCACAGGTACGGCTACACCAGTGGGGACACAAGGTCTGAGCTGGAGTGAACCCTCGGAAGCTCCGGCCTACATCATCCGCCAGAATGAACGAGCCAGAGAAGCAGGCTGGAGGGAACGGCCTGCGGGGCCCAGCCTAGAGGGGTTAGACTGAGAGGAAACTGGAGGGCTGGGAGTTGGGTAGGGGCAGCCACAGGCAACAGCCAGCAGGAGAGAGGGGGCTGCTGGAACGGCGTCCCCACTAGGGTCTGGGGTCTGCTGGGGCAGGCTGGCTCCATGCCCAGACACCAGCCAACGGAGAAGACTCGTCACTGTTCAGATGCCAGCGCCCCTGAGTGGATCAACAGACTGGACAGCCCCAGTCAAGTCCCAGCAGCCTCCTCTCATACACACACCCTGGTTAAATGCATATGGAAACCCAGAGTACTCCGGAGAGCTCCAGGGACCCTTAGAAAGGGATGACCTGGTTCCAAGATTTCCCCTGAACCGACAATAGGGAAGAGACAGCGGGGTCAGTATGAGGTTAGAAAATAAATCAAAGGATCAAAACACAGTCCAGGCATGGACCTTCTTCCGACGGTCCAAGCAGAGGCTTTTCCAGCCAACGTCCGGCCAGTACTGAAATCACCGTGTATTCACACGGACAAAGAGGAGTCTCGAGTCTTATCTCGAGCCACACAAAAGATGGACTATGGATCTAGCAGCCAAGGATATGAAAATCCTAGAGAAAGGAGAAAATCTTCACAACCTCGTGGGAGACAAAGAATTCTTAGGACGCAAAGCATGAAACGATAAGAAAATTTTCTGTTCTATGGAAGACCTTGCTAAGAAAATGAACCATCAAGGCAAAGGCTGGGAGAAAACACAGTACGTGTGTCTGACAAAGGTTACGAATCAGGAACATAAAGAACCCTTACAACTCGGGAGAAAGGTACGTAGCCCGAGTAAACAATGGGCAGTAACTTTTTAAAATTCCTGCACAAAAGAACAAATAAGGAGACCAACTAGCACACGAAAAGACACTCACGTCAATGACCATCAAGAAAACAGGTGCCCAGTGGGTTAGTCATAGGAGCCTGCCCTCCTGATGTCAGGGTTTTGAGTTTGAGCCCCATGTTGGGTGTGAGGAGGACTTAAAAGTAAATTCTTTAAAAAAAAAAAAATCATCAAGAGGGACGCCTGGGTGGCTCGGAAGGAAGCCTGCTTCTCCCTCTCCCTCTGCCCCTGCTTGTGTTCCCACTCTTGCTCTGTCAAATAAATAAAGAAAATCTTTGTAAAAAATCATCAAGAAAACGCACATTAAAATTACAGTGTTTGAAATTCTCATTTGTTGCTGGTGGAGACATAAAGTGATACAACTACTCTGGGAAACTGCTTCCTTTTTCTTTTAAAGTTATTAAACGTACACTTTCACCCAACATCAGTAATCCTACTACCAGGAATTACCCATAAGAAATGAAAACTCGGGGCGCCTGGGTGGTTCAGTGGGTTAAAGCCTCTGCCTTCGGCTCAGGTCATGGTCCCAGGGTCCTGGGATCGAGCCCCGCGTCGGGCTCTCTGCTCAGCGGGGAGCCTGCTTCCTCCTCTCTCTCTGCCTACTTGTGATCTCTGTCAAATAAATAAATAAAATCTTAAAAAAAAAAAAAAAAAAAAAAACTCAAACCCACAAAAAACAAACTCACAGCAGGTTTACTCTGAACAACGAAATCCGGGAACACCCAGGTCCATCCCCAGGCAGTGGCACAACACAGCTGGGCTGCTGGTGGGTCACAGGACCTGCCACCACCTGGGGGGAACCTCCGGAGCCAGAAACAGCGGAGTACATCCTGACCCCACTCATGGGAAACTCTGGCCCTGGGAAAAGCCAGCCGCAGAGACTGATGGCGGCCCCACGGCCACCCGGGGTGGGGGCACCATGGGGCAGGGGAAGCGCTCCAAGTCTTGCTCCTGGCGCTGATCAGACCATACACTCAAAACTAAGCACACACACTTCAAGTTCACTAAACGTCAATTAATTACAATAAAACTGATCCTTAAAGTAAAATCATCAAAAACCTATCAGATGGGGGCGCCTAGAGGGCTCAGTGGGTTAAGCCTCTGCCTTCGGCTTGGGTCATGGTCCCAGGGTCCTGGGATCGAGCCCCCCATCGGGCTCTCTGCTCAGCAGGGAGCCTGCTTCTCCCTCTCTCTCTGCCTGTCTCTCTGCCTGCTTCTGATCTCTGTCTGTCAAATAAATAAATAAAATCTTTAGAAAAAAATAAAAAACAACCAATCAGATGAAAAAGCCCAAGAGAAGATCTACACAATTGCGCCCAGCAGCACTGGGCCTTAGTGGAGGCGACTGGGGATGACCACCAAGCAGAGGGGGACACCGTGCTCATCACCTACAAAAGCAGGTGCCCCAGGGGCCCCGAGGTGGGTCACAGGTTCAACGCTGCCCTGTGTTGTACAACTTGTCCGGCTGACCCTAAAACCTACACAGAAACTGAACAAGACGAAGAAAAGCAAGACAGCCCTACAGACCCCAAGGTAAGAGGACGTCAGGTCAGATGGTTACTACGGCATCGGCAGACAGGACAGAGGGGTGCCCCAACATATATATAAGGACACTCACGTTACAACAAAAGCCATGCTGTGGGGCGGTGGGGAGAAGGATGATCTTCTCCACAAATGGTCCTGAGTCACACAGACGTCAGAGTGGGGAGAAAGTTGGACCCTGCAGCAGAACGACCATAAGCCTACACGTGGAGGCCAAGCTTAAGTTCTGCAGACGCCGCACGTGTGCCTCCACATGGTCTCGGCTGTGAAAGGCCTGGCTTCACCTGGGACACTACGAACTCCCACAGCATGGAGGGAGAGGCAGAGAAATCGGACGACAGTAAAAACAGCGACTTCCGTTCATGAAAAGACTTCATCGGGAACTCAACAGCCACAGAGAGAATACCTCTGCGAGACACAAAGGCCACGGGAGGACACTCGCCCCAGGACCTGTAGAGCACTGGCACAAACCATGAAGGGCAAACCGCTCAAAGGACAAGGAAGGACAGAAGACCGGGTAGGAGGTCCACAGAGGGGACTGTGGGGGGTACATCAGGGCCTGCACCACTGCGAACACCCAGGACACAGGTTTCTCCCCAGAATGTGGGTTTCTGAGAGCTGACTGCAGGGGCAGGGCCGGGGGTGGGGGCACAGCGGGAAGGGCAGCTACTCCAGGCTCTGGCGGCTGTGGCTACAGGAGAGCCCTGGGGCCCCACTTGCACCTTGACCGTGCTCCTGGAAGTTCTTAAACAGGCAAGTCATGGACTAAGAGTAGGACAGGCATGAGGGTAGGGTGAGGATGGCCTGAGGTGGCCTCCAAACATCCCCAGAAACCCGGGTCCTCGGGTGCAGACCAGGGCCCACCTACTGTCCCCCCAACCAGGAGGGCAGCTGGGACACACGTGCGACCCTTGCCTCTCACACGAGGCTTGCTCCCATTTGTTCGTTCCCGTGCACACACGGCCCTCTGCCCTCAGACAGCCATGGACTCTAACCCCGGGTGAGCAGCAGGGGTTCAGAGGGCTGGCAGGATGCGTCCAGGCTTCACGTCCTCAAGGAAGCAGGCTCCTCAGTGCGCAAGCCTGAGGACCGCCCGGGTCAGGGGCCCGACTGCAGGCACCCTGCGAACCCTGAGTGCACCAGCACGCCGGGGTGGGCGGCGAGGACACCGGGCCGCTGTGGGCAAGCCTCTTACCACTCCCACGCCGCATGGCCGCAACCAGCTCTCTACGGCCAACCCCTCCAAACATGTTACCTTGTTGTCGAGATCAAAGAGGTAAGAGTCTTCTTCCCGAACGTCAGCTTCCGAGTCAGAGATGAGCTCCCCGACGTACCTGCGGGAGGCAGGGCGCGGCTGAGAGCAGCGGAGAGCAGGACCCTCGCCCCTGACCACGAGCCAGGGAGCAGGCCCCCTCCCCCGGCCCCGACTTGTGACCAAACGTTCTGGAGAATATGCCTGTGACTGAGCTGGGGTTTAACTTTAGGTCCCAGAAGAAGATGACACAGAAAACTTCAGACCAAGGGTCCACAACGACTCCCTGAAAGCCACTGAATGGTACCACCTTAAAACAGCCACGACCTGGTGGAGGCCAAGTGCAGGTGGAAAGCCAGGGAGGTAGGCGAGGGTTGGAGACAACAGGAACTTGGTTTTCGGGGGCATCCACAAGTCCTAGGCATGGTCAGGGCCCTAGCAGCCCCTCATCCCACACTGCTGGCTTGTCCCCAAAACGGCAGGGCAGCCGGCAGCCCTGGAGTGACCTAGGCATGCACTCACTTACTCGCAGACAAAGGTGCCCAGGGGGATGTCCTGCAGGGACCGCACGCCCCAGCCCATGTTCTGTGTCCGGTAGAGCTGCAGCCGGGCCCTGGAAAACAGGGTGAGCCACTCACTGCCAAGCTCCCCGGTGCTCGGCTCAAGTGTGGACCACACCGCCAGCCACGGCAGCAAGCAGAGCTCAAGACACGGCCTTCCCATCGCAAGAGCTCCTTGGAGCTTCCCGTGCACGGAAGCCCACAGCACATCTTCAGGGAATGGGAGACTGCCTCGGAATTCGGTCCGAAAGCCTGTGTCTTCATCTGTAACACGGGGACAGGTCTGGCCGAGCCCCCGGGCTGCAGTGAAGAACGGAGGAGCAGACACTGCTGGCCCCTCAGGGTAGGTGGGGGGTCTCCCAAGCTCAGAGCCATGGGGACCCACCTGCCCTTTTGTGTGTCCAGGGGCCCTGGGGGAGCTGGGCATCTGTGTCCTCCCTACAGAGGATGTCGTGCCAACAGGGAAACAGGGACGTGCGGGCTGGTCAGCGGCACTCTCCGACCGCTGGTGCACAGAGAAACCCTGCAAAGCCAACAAACCAGACCGATGCTGCGTGTGAATTTGCCCTCACGTCTCGGACGGCCAGAGAGCTCTTCCAATTCTCAAGCTCGTGCACAAGAGCATAAGCTCGGGGACAGGGGATGCCGGAGGAAGGTGTCTGAGCACGGCCCATGAGAGGGGTGCTGGCCAGACCTTACTAGGCCAAGAGCCCCAAGTGACTTAAGAATAGGGCATCCACGTGGTCTGAAATGCTGTACACCAGAGCACGCTCACACTGCTGTCGCTGAGACACTCACTCAACACAGGATGTTTCAGAAGTGGTCTGAGTCTTTCCACAGTCGCTGTGCACCTACTACCTCGAGGCAGAGGCAACGCTTGAGAAGAGCCCGTTCCCGGGCCTTCAGCTCATTGCGTGGGACAGCCTAGTCCCTCAGGACTCACCGACCCCCAGCTGCTCAGAAGCAGGACTGTGTCATCTGTGCCAGCTTGTACCACCAGCCGGGGACAAAGGGCGCACACAAGACAGCGTCCCTGTGTCTCCACCGCGAGCATGCACGCGCACGGCAACACATCCCAGCCTTGTCTGTATGAAACCCCTGTAAAATACAGTGAACTCTGCAAGAAATCTGCAACTGTTCCCAAACCTTGAAAACAGAGACCCTTGCCATCACCCAGCACTGAAGGGCTTAGAGCCCTGCGCTCAGGCAGGGGCTGCAGGGGCTCATACTCACCGGAGGCCGTTCTGCACGACGCGGTTCCGGCAGCTCCTCCAGCAGGAACAGGCGTGGTTGCACTCAAAGATCAAGGGTGGCTCCGCCATGTTGAACTCAGGCAGGAGCCGGCCGTCCTGGGGACAGACGTGCAGTCGGGACTGAGTGTGGCTCATCACTCGCACTAAATACACTTAAACCAACACAGTTTTACAAACTAAAACACGGGTATTAAAATAATAGTTTCTGGTCCGACTTCACGCTGGGGGCACCAGGGTCATGTTCCACGTCCGTGCTCTGGACAGGAAGCATTAACCGGGAGCGTACACAGGTGTCCGGTCTCCGTCCCCCCGGTCCGCCTCCCTCCTTCTTCCCAGAACACACTCAGCATCGCCAAGGCCAGTGGCCCACAGGCCCCTCCACTTCCTTCATGGGGTCATCAGCCCCCAGCCCACGATCACTGCCACGCTGTAGTCTCTTCTTGTAGCCGGCAGGCCCACAACTCTGGCAGCGACCGGGCCACCTGCTTTCCTGTCCTACACCCGGACACAGCAAAGCCATCGGCCGACACACCAGGGCCTCACGGCCAAGTCGGAAGTCCCCGTGGCTTCAGAGGCTGCTCTGAACAGTGAGACCCTCGAAATGCTCACTCTTACCCACCCTCAGCACAGCAGTGCCTCACAGAGCACACACGCCTCCAGGGTGCGTGCCGTCACCCCCTGCTCAGCAGGCAGGAACAGCCCCCATGCCACGCCCCGTGCTCCCAAGGTGACTCTGCTGTGGTCTTACCCCTGCCCCAGGACACCCTGGCTCCGTTCCCCCCGCCCCGACAACCTCTGAACTCCTGATACTAAGCTTCTTCTGTTGGACACCGGCCTCCAGAGCCGTCCCCTTGTATCCCCAATGGCACCTGGCTGGGCTCACCGACAGCTGCCACAGAGGCTGGCTCCCCGCAGCCCTCCTTCCCGGGCCAGCTGGGCTCCGTGTGGGGCCCGTGGGAGACTCACCGCCGCGGCCGCAGACTCACCTTGTCGTACCAGCAGCGCATGCTGAGCTGGCCGCACATGCAGTTGCTGGAGGAGCAGTCGTCGATGCACACGCAGTACTGTGGGGAGACGGCACGTCAGGGGGCCGCTCCCGGCCGCACCTCGCCATCCTGACGCGCGCTCTCAGAAGGCCAGGCCCGCACGGAAGAAAGGAGACTGGCTCGAACCTCTCCATTCTCAAGGACACCAAGGAGCGTGCAGCCCCAAGGAAGAGGGCACGTGGGCAGGAGAGGACACCCAGCTACTTAAACAAAGAGAGACCGCACGAGGGGCTCTGGATGAGGAACCCAAAGGAAGGGAGGAGGCAAGGCGGTCCACGATGTGGGGCAAGAGGCAGAAATCCCGAGGGCTGCGCCTGAGGCCCGCCGCTCCTCCTCGGGAGAGGGCCACAAGCCTGCCCTGAGGGTACACGTCCAGCTTCAAGGCAAGAGGAGCTCGGAGGCAGGGACACTGGTGGCACAGCACCGGCTCCTCTCACTGCTGCAGCCCCCAAAACACTACTCACCGGGGGACGCTAGGCTCTACTCTAGGGGCTGGGGCCCCAAAACGAGGCACAGGATCCGCTTTCAGGTAGGATCTTTATCTGCCTTCAGACTCTTTAGTGGAAGGCGACCACCGTGAGGGAAATGCCTGTGGACCCAGGCCCCAGAGGCCTGCCACCGCCCCCCCCATTGCTGACCTGCAGGTGGGTGATGTTCCTGTCAATGTTCATGGGAGACGTCACGCAGTTCTGAGAAACGTATTTGTAGTTGCTGGGGCACGGCTCGCTGTCCACAGAGTTGACACACGGGATGGGGATGCGCTCATAGCCTCGAGCGATGTCTCTGCCACCGGAAAGGGGCGACGTTACCCCGACAGGGCAGCTGCTGAGCCCTGGGCCAGGCACCTTGGACTCAGGCCCGGGGGAGGTGTCTCAGCTGGGCCAGGAGCTGGCGTTTCCCCCTCTTCGAGCCCCATCCGTCAGCCCTGGCCTGAGAGCAGCCGTCTCACCTGCTCACCGTCCTCTCCGTCGGCGCGGGCCTGTCGGGGGCTGCGTCTCGAAGCGCCCGGCTCGTGTGCAGTGCGTCCCACACCTGGGAGTGGAGGCTTGCACACTGCAGGGGCGTCTCTCCCTCCTTGTTCTTCAAGGTGACATCTGAATCCCGAGAAAGAAAGAGGCTAAAAGGAAAAATGTAAGCCAACAAAACATTCAGACCTTCATTTAAAAGACACGAGATTTATGACTTTAGAAGGTAAAAGTAAAGGGAACACATCATCCACCTTGATAATAAGCTTGCTGACCAGTGCTTCCAGAAAGTTCTGCCCTGACTCACCAGGAATACATTAGTTCTTTCCCACATTTACGGTCAAAGGTCACCTCAGTTTCCTTGTCAGGAAGCGTGTAAAGGACTAGGGATGGTCCTGCAGGGTATCTGGCCTTTCCATTAGAAGGCACGCTGCTCAAGGAGGACAGGGCCAGCGAGAGGCGGGTGAACCACGCCACGAACACCGTCAGCGCCCTGCAGTTGAGTCAGCACCGGACGGAGGGTGGCAGCGTGGTATCCTGTGAGCTGCCCCTCCACAACCCTCCCCCCCAGGGGCCTCACACCACAACCCGCTCAGCGGAGCCTCCACCAAGGTCCCAGTCTGAGTAGGCGTGGGCCCCACGACAGGGCATCCCCGCATTTCCAGGTGAGAGGGGGGGGACCTGAGGTCATGCAACCGGGCAGGATGGGGTCCTGAGGTTCCATGGAGGGCAGAGCAAGGACGACTCCCAGGACCCGAACAGCACCCACACACGTGTGACATAGGAACGGGCTCTGAGTGGAGAGTGGGGAGCACCAACACCTCCAACCCTCCTGAGGCGGCCTGCCCCCTCCCCTTTGATGAGGGGTGCTGGGTGAGACTCATCTAAGTCTTCGATCCTCCCTGAACCAGAAAGAGCCATGCTGATCTCACATGGGTCGCCACCTGCTCGGGGAAAGAGCTTCCCTTAGGAGGACCCGGGGTGCCTGGGAGCCGTGCAGGGACTGCGGGCAGCAGGGCCACTCACAGGACACAGGCATAGCGGTCCTCTCTGGCAGCAATGTGCAGGGGCGAGTCCCCGTGGACGTTCACGGCATGGAGGTCACATCTGGCAGCCAGCAGGATCTCGGCTATGTCCACGCAGCCCGAGAACGCAGCCCAGTGCAGGCAAATGTTCTCCTCCTGCACGGACAGACAGCGCAGCGCACCGAGAGACAGCAAAGACCCAGTGAATGCTGAGCATGCGTCCTGTCTTGTTTTGTTCTTGTTATAAAAGTAATGTAATTACAGCACTGAGTATCTTGAAAACAGAATACAAAATCATCTGGAATTAGACCAACCTAAACACGACAACATCTGGGAGTAAAATCATATTCACTTTGGAAAAGAGGTACAACTGCAGGACGGGACAATACCTGTGTAAGATTTGACAAAGATAAAAGGTGGGCAAATCGGATTGCATTAAAATTTTACTTCATAAAAACCTCTGTAAAATAAAAATTTTAAGTCAAAGATTAGGAAAGCACCATTTGTGCCGTATACAAGCTATACATGACTTAGAATAATCACAGGAAGTTTCTTGGATCTCTACACTGTCATTTTGAAAACAAATGTGCAAAAGGTAAGAAAATTTAAAACTCATGTGAGAGATGAGGAATATGGACACGTACAGAGCAACGTGCAGCTTTGCCCGGTGGGAAATCAGTGTAAATTACAAGGGACACAACAGCTAAGCGACCACACTGGGGACAAACGGGAAAGCCGCTTCGACACACCCCCAACACGCACACTGGGCTGCCGGCCCTGTGCTCCCCGCGGGGCGGGCACACCCCCAGCTCTGACCACATGCAGGCCGAGCTCACGAGCTCACGGCCGTGACTCACTCAGCCCTTCCTTTACCAGACCTTTAGTTGGTTCCTGCCTTCCCCCGGGGCACAAGGCAGTGCATGTTTTAGTCCTTTTCTTCTTCTGACTGGGTCTCGGGGCTCAACCCCTCACAGCCAGCAGCACCACTGACTGCCCTGAAAGCACTTTCTGCTCTTCTGGCGGGGGAGGGGGGCACGCCTCAAGAACCCCCACGATCTCACAGGAGCCACCGCCTGAGTCAAGCCCGGCTGTCCTCCGTGGTGCCACCCCAGGGGGCCGGTGGCACGGGCAGAGCCCCGCACAGTGCACGGCCCGCCCCACCCGCCAGCCCCCATGAGACCGAAGTGCCGGCTACTGACCCTGCACGTCTCGTCCCTGCGCCCCTTCCACCCAGGGAACCTCCTGGAATGCTCCAGTTCTCGCAGGGAATCTGCCTCCCAGTCCCCCGCTCGGAGTGCACCCGATGCTTCTGGCTCAACAGACTTGAGGAAAGGGAAGAGTCAAGCCGAGTGGCCCTCTCTGTCAGGAGACAAAGCTCGCCCCAGGCACAGGCTTCACTGAAGACTCCTCTGTCAGCCTCAGTGTTCTCTGAAAAACCTGGACTTGCCTGGGGCTTCCTGTCCTCGACTTGTTCGAGATACCTCCCAGCCCTCTCATCTTTCCACTGTCCAGACCTGAGCAGGCTCCAGAACAAAACGTGGTTTCCTTACAGGCCTCTTTTCTCATTCCTTTGTGATTTTATGACCAGAATTACAGGTAGAGACTGTCCCCGTCCATCTAGGCTCCTCTGAGCCCAGGGATGTACAGTCCCAGACTAGCTGGGATCCGCCTGCTCTGTTATAGCAGGACTGACCCACGCACCTGAAGTGACGGACGGCACTTTGGTTCTGGCAGGGACTGTGCCAGGGGGACCATCTGGGATTGACCCTCCTGCCTCAAAGAGCCAAAAAGTCACAATGTGCGAAATAATGGTTTTCAAGACACTGGACATCAGGCGATGAAGTATTGTACCCCCGAGAGCAGAAACACACAAGGGAGCCTGGGTCCGTCTGCCCACCGTCCTGAGATCCAGACCTCAGGGCAGGGAGGGGACCAGGAGAAACCCTGAGACAGGAACTGAGGGCCGGTGGCCAAGGCAGCCAGGGCTGAGGCAGCAGAACGTGGGGCTGGGAAAGAGGCCTCTGGAGATCTGGACATTCTCACCTTGGATCTCCAGGAGGACATACCCCCAAAGCTGAGGCAGACGGCTCAGCGCGAGTACCCGCACAAGAGAGACAACCAGCACGAGGCTGAGGCCTGCTGGAACCCACATAACAAACCTAGAAAGCAAAACCCAAAGTAGACTGTTTCCAGGTAACTTTGCTGCCGCCGGGACAAGGCTCAGCTCCTTCCCAGGACTGCAGAGACCCCAGCAAGGTAAAACTGATCGAGTCTGGCCTGCAGCCCAAGGTCACCAACAAAACTCTGGGAGCCGACTCGCAAGATGTCTGCCAGAAACACACTCAATGAGATAACAGCGCGACAGGCTCTGAAGGAAAGAGGATGAGCTTGAAAACACAGCGACATTGTGACAGAATCAGCAAACTGCGATCCACGGTGGAAAAATACTTGCGGGAAAGGAGAAGAGCGTCAGGGGCCACGAGCGACCTCACGCCACAGGTCGCAAGAAACGAAGTCAGACGTGCGGACGACAAAGCACCCTGGAATGAAGGACCTCAGTAGCAAAGGAAGTGGCGGCCTCAGGCACTGGCCCTTGGAGACTGCAGTGTTTCCAAAAGAGAGCCACTGCTGAAACAAAGTAACGGTGTATCGGGGGGGGGGGCCCGGGGGCGCGCGGTACAACGTCCGACACCAACAGCAGGGAGGAAAGGGACACCCCCTGTGCGTGTAACACAGCATTTTCTCTTAATTGAGAAACCACGGTGCTGGCGTAAGGACAGACACGTGCAGGCCAACAGCACAGAAGACAGGACCCCGGGATGGAGCCACACACGTGAGGACAAAGGGGCAAAGCCATCGCCACGGAGAAGGGACGGCTTCCCCAACAAACGCCGCCGGGACAGCTAGACACCCTCGTGCGGAACAAACCACTACACGAAAACATGAAGGAAAGTCTTGGGGATCTTGGGTCAGGCAATGATTTCTTAAGGAGAACAACAAACACGAGACCCATAAATAGGAAATATTAATAGACTAGACTTTATCGAAATTAAAAAGCATCTGCTCCTCAGAAACAGGTGCCAGGGTTTGTAAAACATCTGACAGTGGACTTGCACGCAAGACGCTGGACATTAGGCTTTCCAGTGTACACGCGGAATATACAGCAACTCTTACAATGGAAGAACGAGGAAACAAGACCCGCCCGCCCCCGCCGGCAAGAGGACGCCCATGAAGCCCGGAAAGTGCCAGGGAGGACGCGAAGCAGTGGTTCGCAGACCCCGCTCTCGGGCACAGCCACCGTGGGGGCCGGGCAGCCTCTGTAAACAGGCGACCCGGGCTTAGTGGGAGAGAAATGATGGCACGTGCCACACAAAGACACATGCCTGCATGTCCACAGCACTGTGTGTGTGAAAGCCGGAGCCCAGAAAACCCAGCGTCCGCGGCCAGGTGAAGACTCACGAGCCGGCACACTGAGCCCGGCTGACGCTGGGCACCGACCCCGTGTAGGGATCCAGCTATGGAAAGTGGAGCAGCAAGGGCAGGAGGAAACTTCTGAGAGTGTCACGCACTGTCCTGACCGTGGCGATGGTTTTGGGGCTAACACACATCCACCTGGACACCTTACATGGTGCACCATGGACACATCGCTAGAGCTGTTAGGGCGAAAAAACACAGCTGTTTGTCACAGGAACAACACACACGCAGCTTAGTCAATCCTGCTTCTCGAGGACCACCAGCAGCACAGGCACTGACACCCACAGGCCCTATGAGGCCGTGGGCTGCTCTGCACCCACACACTCTTGACATCCTGCCCGCCAAGGACACACGGCCGCGGCCATGCTCGAAGGAGGCTGTGCGATATGTGTCACGAAGTGTCTGCAGGACAGAGCACAACGGGCCCCTACAGCAGCCACACTGGACCTCATCATAGCCCTTACCTCTCCCCTCACCCAGAGCTGCCCTGGGCCTCCCAGCCCCTGGGTCCCTACAGGCAGCACCACTGCACTGACACCAGCTCTAAGGACACAAACAGAAACACCCCACGGCTGAGCCACAAGCTGCAGGCCCAGATGCCGGCCTCTGTGCTGCTGCTCCCGGTTTCAGGCCAGCAGGACCGGCTCGCAGACTGGGTCCCAGAGCCAAGCAGCCACAGTGAGTGATCCGGTGGTGCTCGCTACTGCCCCACCTTCTTCAAACGGGGATCTGGGGGTGCCTGGGTGCCTGCCCTCGGCTCAGGTCATGATCCCAGGGTTCTGGGATCGAGCCCCACATGAGGCTCTCTGCTCAGCAGGAGCCTGCTTCCTCCTCTCTCTGCCTGCCTCTGCCTACTTGTGATCTCTGTCAAATAAATAAATAAAATATTTAAAAAAACAAAAAAAACGAGGATCTGGACAGCCCATCCCGCTCACCAGCCGGCTCCCTACCTTGGGCACTCGGGCTCCACGTGACTCGTGCCGTACTGAACGGCGTGCCTGCAAAAATCACCTCTCACCGTAAGCTCACCGTAAACTCATTATCATTTTAATGAGTCTGTGCTACACTTTCCATTTCCGGCTTTGGGTGACTCTCTGTAGCAGGTGACACAGCTCTGCAGGGCACACTGTGTCCGTCCACCCTGGGACCCGTCCCTCTGCCTTGTTCCCGAGTAGGTCCCTGAAGACCTTCCAAGAAACGCCCTTTTATATTAACTAGAGGGGCGCACTGGGTGTTTCAGCCAGTTACGCGTCTGCCTTCGGCTCAGGTCATGGTCTCAGGGTCCAGGGATGGAGCCCCTCATCGGGCTCCCTGCTCAGCAGTGAGTCTGCTTCTCCCTCAGCTCCCCACTCACTCACGATCTGTCACTATCTCCCTCTTTGTCTCGGATAAATAAAATCTTTTTAAAAATAATAAAATAATTAACTACGACCACCTGCTATCTGATACACAGGCTGGGAGATTACTCCCAGGGGAACTGGCAAATATTCTGACCTTGGCCCCAAAACCTCGTTTTCTGAAAACAAATCTGCCCCATAAAACTACCCATCCACACAAGCACCTTAGCTCTCACGGTCTGGGCACATGGTGGCTCCCTTTCTTTCCTCTCAAGACAGTGCTCACACTGCTACTGCCCAGGTATGGGGTGCGCCCTGGGCTCCCGGGCCCTAACCGCCGACGTGGCAGTCGGTGGCGCAATCACAGTCCAGGTTCACCTCTCCAAAGGCAGGTCTCAGGAACCTCTGCCCCTCAGTCTATACGCAGCAACTGGTCAACCCACAAAACCACCCCAGGAAGCCAGAGCGGGTCCACCGGGGCCGCGGAAAACATGAAAGAGGAGGGCAGAGCTGCAACCACGCTCCTAAGAATGAGAAGCTGCTGCTGCCCGCGCTGTGCACCCTGGTCCCTCCACCCTCCTCCAGGATCCGCTTCCCTGGGGGAGCTCAGGGCCAGTGACAGCCAGAGACTCACGTTATCCCGGATGTTGATGTCAGAACCCTTGGAGAGCAGCAGCTTCACGAGCTCCACATGCTTATACTCCGTGGCCCAAATCATGGGCGTCCAGCCGCCGTCATCCTAATTTCAAAAAAATAGCCAAAAAACACAACACACACACACACACACAAAATCCATTACAGCTCTGCAGGCAAGTAACATGAAGCAGTCTCACGCAGGACCTGTAAGATGACGACAAGAGACAGGAGACAGTCCAAGTCCCCATTCTGTGGATGAGGAGACCAAGGCTCAGGGTGCAGTCCCCAGTGCCTCAGTGAGCGCAGGAAGCAGCCGGAACCTCGGCTCTGAGGGGGACGGACAGATCCGCCAGGTGCTCTCGCCCCTTTGCAGCCTGCTGGGCAGTCACCACCAGGACGCCTACTTGGACCACGTAAGGACCAAGAAATGCTGACCAGACCATCCCTCCCAGAGCAGCAGTCTGGCTGGTAGGAAGCACCAGCCCCAGTGACCCAGACAGACCCCGAGCATGAAGTATGACCAGCTGCCAACACTGCAGACGGCCAGACATCCGAGTCCAGAGACTGACGGAGGCTGTGCCCACTTCCCACTTCTCCCTGAAGGGCAGGAAGCAGAAAGCCTGCCCAGGCTGACCCCGTATTAGGGTCTGTCATGGTTCCGACGAGCTGGCTTTCTACCATCCACAACCCAGGCCTGTCTCCTTACTCAGTGGTGGTGGGTAGTTTTATTTAAACCAGAAAAAGGCAAGTCTTCAGGAAATGAGTATCATGTTGCCAACTCACGGTCTGGTGGCAGAAAGCTCAACCCTCCCCAACACGTCCCCAACGACTTCCTGTCCCTCCCCCACCAGCTGCCACCTCTCTGGGAGACGTGCGGCCCCCATGACTACAGTGAGGCCATCCCTGCAGGCTGGCTGTGGGAACCACCTGGGCCCTGGGGGCACAACAGGGACAAGCACACCACAGGGAACCCAGCCCAGGAACATATAAAACCGAACTAAGTGGGAGACAGAAAATGAAACAGGAGGGATCCAGCTCGTGGGCCTGTGAGAGCAGAGGGAGGCCAGCGGCACAAGGCAGGGAGCTCTATCTGGGCCACTGGGGAGGGTCTCTGTCAGGGTGGCTTGCTGGAGCTGGGTTGGAGGCAATGGCTGGACTAAAAGACGGTACAGGGCCTATGAGCCCAGATGGCCTCTCCAGGGCTGAGTCACAGGGGAGGGGAGCGGTCTGGGTCTCAGCAAGTGGGAGGGAAACGCTCTTGCTTGCTCTCCTGAGCCACTCACCAGACGCAGAGGCAACCTCCTCGTGCCGGGGCCACGTGTACACAAAGACCCTGCCGTGGAACCCTGACAGCCACTGGGAGGGAAGATGGCTATGGGAGGGAGGGTGCCTGGCACATAGGTCAGCCCCGGGAGATGCTGTGGGAGGAGTATCCAGCCGGGCAGTTGAGCCGGTGGTGAGTGTTCAGAATAGCCAGTGGTCAGGCAGGGGAGGCGGCCGCGGGGGCAAGGCCAGGCCTTCTGAGGGGGCTGCAGAGAACGGGGAGGGGCCACCACTGCTATGACAGAGAACGGGGTCACTGACCAGGCGTCCAGGTGGAGGGTCCGCAAGGGCAGGGGGTAGCGTTACCTGACAGTTTACGTCCATCTGTCCATTCGAAAGCAGATACTGAACCACATCGTAGTGACCTTTCTTGGCAGCGAGGTGCAGACAAGTGGAGCCCTCTGCGTCCTGCAACACAAGCACCACTGAGACCCAGAGAAAGCCCGTGACCTCCGGCACGGCCGAGCGCACCACCACAGTGAACTTCTGCTCCCCACACTAGGGAGGCACCTTCTAGAATGGCAAGGAGCCCAGGGAGAGAAAGGAGGAGTTGTTTTCAGAGGTCGCACAATTGGGGTCCAAGCCGCGTCCATCGGGCTCCAGACTCCAAGCTCTGGACACCAATGGGGCAAGGCCTCTTCACCTTATAAGACACACCTGCAGGGACATCATGTCAAGCGCCTATCCCTTCCTTTCTCCCACAGTCCAGTCAGGGTCAGGCACGCCCTGGGCTTCTCGACGTGGCCATGTGCAGCACCATGGCCTCTATTCCAACACAGCCCCCAGGCCTGTGCCAGGCACCTGCACTCCTCACGTGACAAGAGGGTCCCATGCCCACTGGGGCCTCTACGAGATAACGGCCACCACTGCACATTCGACTAGTGCTAATAACTCCATAATCACGGTCTATGTGCCACAGAATTAAAAATAATAAATGGCAGAGAAGAGCAGCGGCCCAGAACGGGGCGCACTCGCCCTGCAGGCCGACACACGTCAGAGTGGCCGCCTGCCTGCACCTGGCCTCCCGTGGCTGCAGGCCCACCTGCCCATTAGCTTTCAGCTCTGTTTCCTCGGGCTCGCTCAATAGGTCCCATTAACTGCAGCATCTCAAAACAAAACAAAGGCGACCCTCCCTTGTGGAGGTCAGATCCAGGAAGCTCCAGGAGAGCCTTGGGGGTCCTGGGAGGGCCGGGGCACCATCTGCATCCTGGTTTGCACAGCCAGGCTCAGTGCCAACCAGAGAGCTTGGGCCCTGCACACACAGACTCTTCCTGGCCATGAGTCCCAGGGCCCGCGCGGACACACTTCTGCCGTTTTCTCCTCACAGCATCTCTCTTTGGCCCCCCCCCCCCCCCCCGCTCCTGTCTGGACCACGTTTCCTCGGTTCCTCTTTTTCCCTGTTTCTGGCACGCTGAGGAGTCATCTGAGATTTTCACACACACACTGATAAACGTATTTCTGACCGATCCTCAAGTTAGTCAGTAACCTGTTTTTCTCAAGAAAACCGACCCGGTCAAACCCCACACTACTGGCATTTAAAATTTTAGTTGTATGATAAATACAAAAATGTATGGTTGTTGGTGTAAAGGCCTGCCTTATTTTCAAGTGTTCTCAGTTGTCTGACCTTGTACTGAGTATCACAAAACCTTCCGCTGTTGACACAACCCAGATCTGAACAGGGCTATCTTCTCCTGGGGGCGGCGACCCAGGGTCCTGGGATTGAGCTCCGCATTGGGCTCCCTGCTCAGTAGGAAGGATGCTTCTCCCTCTCCCACTCCCCTTGTTTGTATTCCCTCTCTCACTGTCTCTGTCAAATAAATAAAATATTTTTAAAAACCCAAACACTTCAAAATTTCAATCTAACAATTCCACACCCAGAAATATGTCCTAAAGAAATCAAACATGCAAAAATTTAGCTAAAAAAATGCTAACTGGAGCACTGTGTATAACGGTGACTGAAAACACGGCACCAGAGTGGCTCAGTCAGCTAAGCATCCGACTCTTGGTTTTGGCTCAGGTCATGATCTCAGGATCGTGGGATCGAGCCCCATGTCGGGCTCTGCACTCAGCGGGGAGCCTGCTTGAAAGATTCTCTCCCTCTGCCCCTCCCCCTGGTCTCATGCTCCTACGCTCTCTGAAAATAAATAAATCTTTTAAAAAATTGAAAACGGGGGCGCCTGGGTGGCTCAGTTGGTTGAGCATCTGCTTTTGGCTTAGGTCGTGACCCCAGAGTCCTAGGATCGAGCCCCACATCTGGCTCCCTGCTCAGCGGGGAGCCTGCTTCTCCTGCTCCCCCTCCCCTTGCTTGTGTTCCCTCTCTCGCTGTGTCTCTCTCTGTCAAATAAATAAATAAAGTCTAAAAAAAAAAAGGAAATTGAATAAAAAACTGAAAACAAAAACACTAAGCAATAAGCAAATTTGACTAAAAGTGATACCACTGCATCATGAAATACAATGCAGCCACCTCAAATAATGTTATAAAACAGTATTTAATAGAAAAATACTGATAATCTCATGGGAAAAAGGAAGCTGATAAATTACTATGAACAGTATAAGTCTTTGGCTGGAAAAATGTGTATTCATGTGAAAACTACGAGATCATTTTTACATTTTCACTGTAATTACATATGTACGTATGTACAAGATAAAAGATTTGCCATTTTGGTCGTTTTTAAATGTACAGTCGTGCGGCCCTCACTGCGGACCCTACAGACCCCCACTGGGCAGGGACACCGCCGCACAAGGCCCTGTGACCTTTATTCAATCCTCTCCCAGTCTCTGAACTGGACGACTCCGGGTCCTCACATGCGCTGATCCCACAGGGTGTGTCCTTCTGGAACAGGCTCTTCTCGGCCCTTCCCCGGTGCTGGGGCTTCCTTCTCCTTTAGGGCCGGGTGGCACCCGTGACGCGCACAGGCCACGTTTCCCTAACCCGTCCCTCTGTGGCGGACAGTGGGGCTGCCACCGCCTCACTTTGCGAACGAGGCTGCTGAGAACACGGGGGCGCAGACACCCATTCGTGCCATGTCTTGTTTCTCCGGGCAAATGCCCACGACTGGAAGGGCCGGATCACACGGCAGTTCCGCTGGCACCTCTTTGAGGAACCACCAAACCGTTTTCCACAGAAGCTGCATTTCACATTCCCAGCAGCAGTGCACAAGGCCTCGTTTCTTTACATCTGCAAGCACTTACTTCCCTCCCGGTTTTAGGTAACTGCTGCCCCAAGGGAACCAGGTGACATCTCCCTGTGGTTTGGATTTGCATTTCCCTGACACTGAGCATCTTTTCATGTGCTAATTGGCCATTTACAGACCTTCTCTGGAGTAATGTCCATTCGAAGTCTTTGCCCACTTTTGAACTGGGCTGGATTTTGGTTACTGAGTGGCAGGAGTTCTTTATATATTCTGGATAGGAATTCCCCATCAGGGTTACTATTTCTCCCATTCCGTGGGTTGTCTCTTCACACTCTTAGTGTCCTCTGACACAGAAAATTTTTTATTTTTGATTATCTATTTTATAGGTTTATAATATGAATATTATAAATCTATTTTATTATCTGTGCTATTGGTGTTATATCCAAGACACCACTGTCAGACCCAACGAATGGCGTGAAGATCTACCTTCTTCTCTTCTAAGAGACTTACGGTTCTCGCTGTTATGTTGAGGTCTTTGATCCATTTTGAGTGAGTAACTAAATGCAGAGTAAAGAAGAACCCAGCTGTATTCTTCCACACCTCCACACGTGAAGATCCCACTTTCCCGGCACCATCTGTGAAAAAGACTGCCCTTTCCCCCCACCGAGTGACGCTGGCACCCGCCGCCGGGACCTGGCTTCCATCGCGGCGGGCTCGTTTCTGGGCCCTGCTCTCCGCGGTCCGCGCGTCCGTCTTCAGGCCAGCGCCGCGCTGTGCTGACTGCGAGCGTCGTGGCAGGTCTGGAGTCAGGAAGCGGGAGGCCTCCGGCTCCGTTCTTCTGCAGGGTGGTTCTGAGTGCTCGGGGTCCCTGAGATCCGCAGGAATTTCGGGACTGGTTTCTCTCCATCTCTAAAAATGGCACTGGGACTCCGACAGGGGTCGCCCGGACTCCGCGGTTCGCCCCCGGTGTGCGGACGCTTCGGCGACGTTCGGTCTTCCAGCCCGTGAGCGCCGGTCGCCTTTCCACATACTCACGTCTTCTTTCGTCTCTTTCAGCGACGTTCTGTGGTTTTCGGTGAACAGGTCTTCTGTTTCCTTGGTTACGTTTATTCCTTATGTTTTACTGTTTTTGATACTATTATAAATGGAATTCTTAATTTCCCCTTTGGATAGTTCACCTCCAGCGTACAGAGATACACTGAGTTTGTATCTTATAACTTTTCTACACGCATTTATTCGTTCTGGTTTTTATGGGAATTCTTCAGGATTTTTCAACATATAAAAACCATACCATTTATGAACACAGATCCTTTTACTTCTTTCCTAATCTGGATGCTTTTGCGGGGGGTGCTAATTGCTCCAAGCGGAAGTCAGAAGAGGGAAAGTGTACAAAAGGAAGGAAGCTAGAGCCAGTGTGCACCAGCGTTTTCTCAGACACACTGGGAACCAAGCAAGGTGAACTACTAACTACTTCCAGACAAGCAGGCGGACGCTGGGTGCTGCCAGTCCCTGAAGACGTCCCCAAAAGGAAGTGGCCCCGCCCCTCCTGCTGAGGGACCTCCACACGTAAGGGGGTGCATACCTTAGGATCCACGAGGGCCCCGGCCTTGATGAGGTACTTCACTGCGTCTAAATGGTTGTTTTCCGCGGCCTCCATCAACGGGGTTCTCTGGTCCTCCGAGCAGGTGTCAATATTCGCGCCCGCCTAGTGAAACCGGACAGTTCAGGTGCGTCCAGAGCTCCCAGTGCCGCCCTGACCCGGCACCCGGACACTTCAGACACTCGCAAGCCGAAAGACCTCACGAGCTTCGCTCAAATCATCTCTACTCACTGCGACTGAGTCTTTAGAACCAAATTCAAAGACAGGAGTTTTCTACCACCGTCAAACCCTCCGTTCAAGAAGGGCATTTGCTTAACCGAAAATGTTTACAGCACATCAGTGACAAGACCTTTAGAAGTGAGAGGTCATGACCTTCTGAACAAGGAAAGGAGGGGGGCACCTGGGTAGCCAGAGTCCCACATCGGGCTCCCTGCTCAGCGGGAGTCCACTGCTCCCTCTGCCCCTCCCCGCAACTGGCTCTGTCAAAAGTAACTAAAATCCTTAAAAAATAAAATAAACGCAAGCAGGCAAAGGAGGGATGTGGAGGGGGCTGCTCAGCAGGCCCGGGCCAGTAGCCGGGCAGTAACCCAGCCTACAAAGACCACAGGACACCCTGACTCACTGACCTCTTTCTCTGGCTGTTTTAATGCTTCCCAGCATAAGCAGAATAAAAGCTGATTTCCAATACTGAGTATTTTGAAGCAATCTCTAACACTTCCAATAGAGTATGTACTTGAAAAGTTAACGGTCCAGCAAATATACGTAGATTTCAGTCTGTCTGGAACTTAAGAAGGTCCAACTTTAAAATGTGTTGTGTGCCATAAGCAAACTGGGTGTCTCACAATTAAAACCTTTTCCCCATGGGGGTGAAACTGCCCGCTTTCTTAAACTGATGTGCCAAAACCTAGTATTTAGTTCATAAAATAAATATTTACTGGGAAAAGGCTGAGAATAATATTGCTTTCACTGTTTGCAATTGAAAACAAAACTAACAAAATGAGTTAAGAACTTTAAAAAAAAAAAAAAAAAAAAGAACTTCTTAAATAGATCCAGAGTGGTGAACTTAAGGAAAGCAGGGGACTGAGGTGGTTCGGGAACTCTGAACGAGACTTCTGGTGAATTCCAGAGGGCAGAACAGGGCTGGGGGCCACAGGCAGAGCTGGAGACTAGGCACTAACGGAACGTCAGGGGTCAGAGGACCAGGCCCCTGAACTTCGGTTACACCAGGGTCAGACCAGTCCGAGATATGGGAGGCAGGTCTGAGGACCTACGGCCAATTCCCTGTGTGCCCATCTGAAATCAGGGGTAACACGTGACAGAGGCCCTCACAGGCACACAGAGACAATCCAGAAATGACGCCACAAAAGCTGGCCCAGAAGAAAGTGACCATCACCAGAAAAAGGTAAGGACGACTGAGAAACAAAGCCAAAGAACCCAGGAGAAGCTCGAGACGGGGGAGGAGACAGGAGAGTGAGTGAAACCACGAGGTGCCCGTGTGATGACGGGCTTCCCACCAGAGAGAACGGTGAGAACAGGGACCGGGTCTTAAGGAGCACACGCCTCCTTCCGTGGACTTCCGTCGTTCAAACCCAGACGGCCTCGGGCGGCAGCGGCAGCGGACGCCACACTGCAGCACCCTGGGGCCCAAACGGAACAAGAACTGTTTGCAGTGAGGCCTCAGGCCAAAAGCTGAACAGGAGGGAGAGATCTCAGAACCGCTCTTCACAGGCGCTCCTGGCCGTGAAGGAACGTTCCTCAAACCCCGAGAGCACAGGCACCCAGAAGAGCGCAGGCTAGCGACCCCGGTCGGCAGCTTCAGGGCCACCGTGGGACCGGGAAGGGGGTCAGAGCCAGAGCCTGCCCAGTGCACGGTGTGGGGTGAGAGACACTTTGCCAGGACAGTGCCTCCCACAAGGGCAGGAGGGGCAGGGCCGGACCAGAGCACAGACCCCTAGGCCCCTGTGCTCACAGGCGCAAGCAGGCTTTCTGCTCCTAGGCTAAAAGGAAGACACACTAGAATTCCCACCGTGTGCCTGGAGGAGCGTAAAGCGGCAAGGCAGACACAGGTAAGCCACCCGGTGATCGAGCCAGAGAGATGCAGCGAGCAGGGCTGTCACGACGCGAGCCCGGAGAGCCGTCCCCTCCAGGGGTGGGCAGGGCTGTGTCCTGACCTGGTGCTCTTCAGGATTCTTTATCAACAGGACGTTGACATCTTAAGGACTTTTCCGTATGCATCTTACGTACACATAGACACATATTTTAACGGTAAAAGAGGTGGGGGAGGGCGCCAAAGAGAGGACAGGCCCTCTCAAAGCAGTGGCGAGCTAACTTCTCGAAGCAGGCGCAGAAGCCAGAAGACGGTGGGATCATTCCTCACAGTGAGAGGAAACAAGCAGCAACCCAGGCCCAAACCCGGGACGTCGCCCAAGAACCCCCACGCTGGTCTGAGACGGGGAGGGGCCTGGGCGGCCCCTCACCCAACGCTGCACAGCACACAGGACCATCAGGGCGAGCCTGTCCCTGTCCCGGCCCCGTCCTGCCACAGGTCCCACACAGCACTGGGCCTCCAGCCGACCCTCGAAAAAGCACCGACCACATCCACGCCTGTCCAACTCCTCGCAGCGGGGACGAGACAGCGTCCCACTGGAGTGTTGACCCCAGCCTTCTCCCCCTAGAGCACTAGCAACCGTGCTAGTGGTCACTGCCCCGACGGCCATGCCAGCTGCCATTCTCTGTCAGATAAGCCACCCATCACGGTCACGGCCAAGAACCCACCCCTGCACGACCACTATGAGCAGCCCTTTTGGCTGCCTGGCAGCCGAGCCCTGCCAGGCTTCTCTTGAACTCGTACCTGAGGCCTCCATGGGCCTCCCCACGGAAGCGGCTGAAGCTCACCACGCCAGCGCAAGGCCTTCTCTCCTCCCCTTGGCGTCTGCGGCTCCCTCGTCTTGCCCGTTGGAAGACAGGAGGCCTGCACACCAGACCACAGAGTGACCTCTGGAGGCCAGAGAGAAGAGTGAGTGAAGAGAAAGGAAGTGAGATGACTGAAGCGAATTCAACCCAAAAGAAGGCAACAAAAGGAGATTGAAAAATATATATATTTGTTTGAAAAGACTAAGAACCAGAACAGTATAAAACAGCAAAAATGTATTTAAATGCTAAGAATTACAATAAATACTGTCTAAAATAAAAGTTCCTATTAAAATACCAAGATTGGGGCGCCTGGGTGGCTCAGTGGGTTAAAGCCTCTGCCTTCGGCTCAGGTCATGATCTCAGGGTCCTGGGATCGAGCCCCACATCGGGCTCTCTGCTCAGCAGGGAGCCTGCTTCCTCCTCTCTCTGCCTGCCTCTCTGCCTACTTGTAATCCCTATCTGTCAAATAAATAAATAAAATCTTTAAAAAAAATAAATTAAAAAATAAATAAATAAATAAATACCAAGATTATCAGACTGAGCTTTTAAACCTTCTAGCAACATGCTGCTTAACAAGATACATCCAAACAGCGGCTCTATGGCATGCGAGGGAGCTAGAGATCCACACTCACAGGTGGGTCTACGGTAAGACACACGCGCAACCATCAGCGTGATCGTGTCCTGTTCCACCCACAACCGCCACGTCCATCGGCACGGGTCGGAACAATGCGAAAACGCTCCAGGCGAGTGGGGACAGCCACACAGGTGAGGCTGAGGGAGGACAGCAACCCCAGCACCTCCAGCTCCCACAGACGCACACGCAGGAGACCACCCGCACACACGCACCCCTCTCCTGCCAGCTATGTCTGCAGGGCGCCCAACAGTGACGAGGCAGGGACCCGCCGCCAGCATTTTAGTGCTTTAGATGTGAAAAAAGACAAATCATCAAGCATTTGAGGAAAACCTTTAAAAAGAAAGACCAAAACGAACAGAGCAGCCTAAAACTTCAGAATTACTGTAGTATCTTCAAAGGAACAAGGGAAGAACAGAGGTACGAAAAAGGAGCAAGAGAGGGCGCTGGTCTCCAGACGCGACGGCACAGGTGAGAGGTCCCCAGAGGGACTGAAGGTGAACCAAGAACACGGCCTAGCGAGTGGGGGGCGAAGCCCGAGAACACGTCCGTAGGCTGACCGTGTGAACAGGGGCTCCAGAGGGCAGACGGGAAGGCGGCATCCGGAAACCCCAGAACGAGGGACAGGAAAGGACACAGCAAACGCCCCAAAGGAGTCAAAAGGCCACTGCGTCGCAGGGAGGTCTCAGACCAGTGGGGCAGACATTTCCTGAAGCACCCAGAGATACAGGGTCAGGCTGAGAATTGGTCTCCAGCACACAGGGGACCCAACACAGGGCCAGCGTCAGGGAAGGCGTGGCCCAGAGAAAGAGGACACAGGACCAAGCAACAGGGCTTCCAGGTGACATGAGACAGGACGCAGTCTGTTCAGAGGGTTAGGAATGAATCAGCAGGAGGCCAAGAGACAACAGAAGCACAGGACAATTACCACTGTCGGAGGCGCCGTGGCCAGCCCGGAAAGTACCGACGGGACCGCCCAACACGAGGGCTACCCGCTGATCTCGGCAACACGGGGACGTGATCCGAGGAGGAGACTGGGAAGCGGGCGGTGTGAGTGAGCCATGGGCAAGCCTTTCCACGCTCTAAAGTCACTAATTGATATTAAAAACTGAATGTAGAACGGGAACAACAACGACGAATCTAAAAAGAGCCAGAGAAGCCGCCATGGGGCTGCGAGCAGGGCCAGGACGTGCCGGGACTGAGGGGACAGAAACGCTGGTTTTCTGTGTGAGCCAGAAGGGCCGTGTGACCTGTGCGCTCTCAGGACCACGAGTTGTGTTACTTTACTGGACAAAGACAAGCGCGAGCGGGTGGGGGGCTCGGCAGAGGGCCGCGCCATCCGACCTGGATCAGCATGTGGCAGATGTCCACGTGGCCGGCCTCCGCGGCGGCGTGCAACGGGGAGCGCTTGCTCTGGTGTTCCATCTTGAAGTTGGGGTCGATCCCGTCCACTGCCAACAGACAGGGTTCACCGATTATTTCAGAAGCAGCCTCTAGTCCCCCCGACTCCAGGGTGATCACGAGGGCTGGGAAAGGCCCATGTGGGCGACCACCGAGATCCAGCATCACCCGCCACCCCATGTCTAGATCCAAATGCACTGGGAAGACTCGAAAGGAAGTTCCACACCAAATTCCCCACGTGGGCCTACTGCCAGCAACGACCTAACAATGTAAATCCCTTCCCTCACTGACGTTGTCTAACTCGAGGCTCCCAGAACTTCTCTGGGGTTCCTCCTGTATTTTTAAGCACTCCTGTTCTCGGCCTTCCTCCCAGACTGGGTGCACCTGCTAAGCCCAAGGACAACAGGCCCACTGGGCAGCCTCAAACACACGTGGCTTGGTGCACGAGAGCCAGCAGGCCTGCGGTGCACAATCAGCTAACAGACCAGCCACAGAGCAAGCAGGCAACCGCAGCACCCCACCAAGCCTAAGGGAAATGACTAAAACCGCCATTTCAGTCAACGTTAAATAACTTAGATTTTTAGAACAAATCACTGAGTTTCTTCTTCGACTGTCAAGTAAAGAGATCTTTTAATCACTCTTCTGAACCCAGAGAAACAAAGCCTCGAGCTGAGAGCTCAGAATCAAATTACTGCCCTTCCTTGGCCGGAGTAGAGCTGGGAAGGGTCTGAAAGCACCAGCCGGTGCGTCAACCTGAAGACGCGCGCACGGACGTCCGTGTGCCGCGTCCTGCTCTGCCCACGGCTGGCTCCCGCCTTCCTGCCGCCAGCTCGTGGCCGGCCCCCGCTCACTCCTCTTCCTTCTGCCCGATCTACGTCTTCTCTCAATGTTATCGTACGCCTAATTCTTCTTTGAAAATGAGAAATTCCTAGAAAGTATTTCTTTCACCACGAGCACCAGAATACGAACATCACACACGGTGAGCGCCGCTGGGCGCAGCTCAGAGAAACGAGACGCGGATGAAGAAAATCAATGACCCCGCCGCCTCAGAAAAGCTAACAAGCGACTGCGTGCTCCAGGGCCGCAGGGACAGGCCGCTTACCCAGCATGAGCAGTACTTTCTGCAGCTCCCCTTGCCTGGCGGAGAAATACAGCTGCTTCGGGTGGAAACGGAGCTTCTTGGGTCTGCGGAGAGAGTAGGATGGCTGGGACCACCGGCAGCACCCCTGTCACCGCAAACGCAGACACACAGAAGGACACTGCAGGACAGGAAGGCCTGGGGAGGTCTGCCTGCTGATGCCTCAGGGTCAAGGCCACGAAACTCACCAGGCTCAGGCATCTCACAGGAAAAAATAACAAAAACGAGCAACTACCTTCTTCGTCCACAACAGAATGGCTCCTGAGGCTTCTATGAACTGTGACAACACAGCGAACCATCCCTTTGTAGCGCGGGATCAAGGGAAGCCCTGAGGTGGCGGGGCCCAGCCTGCCCCCTCCAGCAGTGTGCAGTCCGGGCCTGGCGAGCAGGGCGGGGGGACGCAACAGCCACGGTAACATCAGGGCCACAGAGGAGGCTGGACACTGATGGAGTGAGAGCTATGGGGGACTGGGCAGTGACTCCTGACCCTGAGCTTCCCCCGGTCAAGAGCGCGCTGACATGTGCCCCTTCCAGCAGAGCGGCACGCTGCCCTGAGGAAAGACATGGGGCCTGGCCTGAGGCCCTGGTGAACTAGGCCGCTGGGCTTCCCTGGGGGAGGAGCGCTGCCTGGCTCACTGGTCACAGGCTCGGGGCCCCCGGCAGGGCTGCAATGCCTGGGCGCAGGGCCCCCCGCAGAGCTGCACTGCCCGGGCGTGGGCAGGTGAGCCTCAAAGCCACGTGATCCAATCCTTCACTTCACAGATGAGGAATCAGCCAAGTGGCATTTGCTCTGTCCTGAGGTCAACGGCAGCCAGGGGTCACCACCACCCTGGGGACATGTCTGTAAGAGGACGACGGGATGGTCCTCACTAAGGACTTGGCAGAAGTCACCTTCTGCTTAGTATAATGGACAGTTGGCAATAATTTCTTCAAAGAGTGTAAAAATACATAAATTGTCCTGATGACCACCACTAATCAAAAAGCTAAAGAATGCTACAGTGACCCCCTCAGGAATGCCCACGACCCCGTGAGGGAGCCCAGTGCCCTTAGGAGGTGGCATATAGGGTGCAGACCCTCGGGAAGTGCGACTGTGGGGGCAGGGGAAGCACTGGGGGGGGGGTGTCTGGACGCAGGGGCTCCAACGGCCCCACAGCTGACCAGGAGGGAAGGGAAACCTGTAGGAAGGAGTGTCTAGATGGGCAGAGGTCAGTGGCTCAGGCCCAGAGCCACGTCTGAAAATCAGACTGGTTCTTACTTTTCCGAATCCAGAGCGATCAGAGCACTTTCCAAGGTCTCCTTCCCTGGTCCCTGGGAAAGGCCGGGGGCTGGCTTCACCAGCCCGGCAGGCCCGGTGGGATCGAAGCCCTCGGCCGCCTGGGGCGCTGTGCTCTGTGGCTTGCCATCCTCCAAGAGCAGTGGTCCCGCAGTGCTTCAGGGCAGGGAAGAAATGACAGGCTGAACTGCAGATATATGAAAAACTCGCCTTCTCGTGGAAATCAATGAAAACACAGAACATGATTTGCTCGGACCCTTCCAGCTGAGCGTGAAAATAGCTCCAGACTCTCTCTGTCCAGTCCTTGGATCAGAGTCCAATTCAGGGCTAATTCCCAGGAAAAGTGACATTAAAGCAAAAGGGCAAGTTTTCCAGGGTTTCCAGGACCATGTCCAAGTTTGCTTTTCCGAATGCGCTTCCCAGCTGGAGCTGCCGAACCCGCGCTCTCCTCAGTGGGAGGAAACCCGCCCAGAAATCTGACTCGAGATGGGTTACGTTCATACAGACTAGCAGCATTAGTACAGAAGAGCGAGACGGAACCGGCCCCCCCGCCGGCGCTCAGTTTGCTACATCCACAGTTCAAGGCTCTTTTACACAGCCCTCCACGAGCTACTCCTCCTCGCGGTATCAGCGTAACATCTACTATCCCGTACGTTCCCGACAGGAGCCCTTCCCCTCACGAAACTCCGTTTCCATTTATCTGGCCTTCAAACCTTAACTGCCTGTGCCAGAAGAGCTAGTACCGCGCTTGCCTGCGACAGACGCACAGACGCGCAGACACACTCCCGCGGGGCAGAGGCCATGTGCGCACACACGCAGGGGTCAGCACTTGAAGACACGGAGGGCTCCGGAGAGCAGACCGAGCTGTGCCGGGCGCCTACCTGCCCGTGGTCGTGTCAGCCCTGCCCTCCGCCAGGGAGCTCTTGTCCTGCCCGGGGGCCGGCAGCACGGTGGAGGTCGTGTCGGCTTTTGCGATGGTCACCTCTTTGGCCTTGGAGATCTCCTCCCCACAGTGGGGACAGTAGCTGGCATCATTGACTCGAGAGGCACAGTCTTTGTGAAAGCGGTGAGAGATGCTGCTCTCAGGCTGACACTCCATAAAGTTACCCTGAACACGGGGAGATGAGAAATCCTTGTTTACAACCAGGGTTAACGTGCGTGAAAGTACACGAAGTGTGCAGAACCCGCCTATGAGTGTGGTGTGGGTGCCACGGGCCCGCTGGACAGTCGGGGCTCCCAGTCCTGCCTAGGTACACAGGGAACCCACGGTCTACACCTGCGGTGTGTCCACACGGACACCTTTGTTTTCTTTTTGGTTTTGGGGAAGATTTACTTGAAAGACAGAGAAAAAGACAGCAAGAGCAGGAGGGGCAGAGAGAGAGAGAATCTCAAGGAGACTCCACCGCGAGTGCGGAGCCCGGTCAGGGTTCAATCCCACAACCCTGAGATCATGACCGGAGCTGAAGCCAAGCGGCGGAGACTTAACCGATGGAGCCGCCCAGAAGGCCCCCACCCGGCCCCACCCCTGCTCTAAAGAGAGAGCATAAAGAGGGGGGAACCCACCTGACGGCCCCCCACAACCCAGGAGCCCAAGGCCTTGCTCTCCGACTGTTCTAACCCGGGAAGAGACTGCACAGAGACCCGGTCCCAAGAAGGACCCCAGAGGACAGTCCAGGAAGAGAATCTCGGAACAGCGAGGAGAAGCAGTGCGCCGCAGACATTACCCAGCATCACCAAGGGCACTTCAGGCAAACTGATGCCCTCAGAAAAGGACTCGCGCTAGTACCAAGGAGGTAAAGCCCCAGCAGAATAAGAAGCACGGAGAGCAGCGTGCTCCTGCTGGGAGCTAAGGGTCAACGGGCACAGAGAAACAGCCTCCCTCTCTTCCAGCACAAGCAACGAGGGTATGGCAGACAAGGAAGGGCACACGGGTGCGAAATCCCAAGAGCAGCCACTGCGGAGAAGCTCCTGGCCCAGGCGGTTGCTCAGCTGTGGGCCGAGCGAACCGCAGGGCCCCCATGTTCTTCTGGGCACCGCAGGCACTGCTCTATGCGGAATGAAGTTACTCACAGAGAAGACCCCAAAGCCAAGAGATGAAGGCAAAGCAGAAGGCGGGCCCGGCAGGCCCCGCCTGTAGCCAGGCCGCCATGTGCTCAGATGCAGTGAGTAGGAGGAGGGGACCAAGGGCACCGCCTGTCCTGTCCTAGCTGTCCCCGGGAGCCTGCAGGCTCACCTACAGCAAAACCAGGGCATTATGGGAGGGGCCTCCAGACTCGGGAGCTGCCAGGAGGCGTCCGCCCCGACGGCCAGCGGCGGGAGACAGCAAGCGCCAGCGTGAGCCCGCCCTGCCGGGGACCGCACGGAGAGCCGGGCACTTACCGCTGTGCAGAAGTAGCCGCACCCGGGACAGCACTGGTGCTTCACCATCCGGCCCCGGTGGTCCTCGCACAGCACCAGGAGCGGCGCTCTGCTGGACGGGCGCATTAGCTCGTGCTTGACCACGCTGTTGGTGCACCGGCCCAGCTGCAATCACACGAGACCAGGGTCAGTGGCAGCCCATCAGGGAGGGCCCCACGGTGCGAGTCCAGGGCAGACTCCGAGGGCCCCGTGTCGGGGTGGTGGAGTTGGAGGAAAGGCAGGGCCCCACCCTCTCGAGTGTGCCCGACAGAACAGTCAGCCTGACAGGAGCCACATACACAGTGTCAGAGGAGCAGGTGCTTAGCTCGGCAAACTGAGGAAACCGTCCCGGGTGAGCCGAACGGACACACAGCAGGCCGGACAGGCGGGGCGCCGTGGGCCAGCAGTGGAACCTCACTGTGAATGCACGGAGCCCCACCAGTGGTCAGGGCAGCCAAAGCAAAGCACCAGACAAAGGGCTACTGGTCAGCCCTGCCCCGCAACTGCTCCACCAACTGGGCCCCCGACCACACCGAGTGACACAGAGTCAGCGAACAGCGAGGCCCAGACCCACCATCCCTGACACACCTCTGCTCCAGCGCGAGATGCAGAGACAAAGCAGAGACTAAAGCAACCAAGCGGAAATCAGAAGCCACCCAAGGAGCACAAGCCAGGGTGGACAGTGCGCAGAAACGGTCACCGACGCCCCGGTCACTGGCCACTCTCAGACTGGAACGGGAGACTAAACGAAGACACGCTCGCAGAACAAAAAGGAGCTCTCGGGAATTGGAATGAAGGTGGAGGAAAGGGAAATTTCTACGGACATGCTGGAAGGAAGGGAATTATCTCAAAGTGAAGCAAACAGACAAAAATTTGGAAAATGGAGAAGAAAACTGGAGGCTCCATCCAGGGAACCTAAAAGAGAAGTAAAATGGAGAGAAGCAAGGGTACACGAACTGGAGACGCAGCCATCCCCGCTTGTGTGGGAGGCGGTGGCCGCCCGGGACACCAGCGAGCTCCTGGCCGTTAGCAAGCGCCGTACGACAGGACGAAGGGCGGTCTCGAAGCGCGAAGGAGACCAAGTCTGAGACCGGGTTCCAGACGGGGCTAAATCATCTCCAGAATCCAAAGTCTCCGCCGTTCATCTCCCAGCCACCTTCTGTAAGGGGCTCCCGAGGGTTCTGCACCACCAAGAAAAGAAAGTGACCCAGACAGACCTGATGTGCTGCAAATGCCTACGGAAACATGCAATTCCATCAATCTGCAACCGAACTTGTAAGAGGAGCACAGAAAATGAAAAAACCATTAACTCAGGAAAGTAAAGAGTTGTTTAGGAGAAACGTAATCCAAGCACGCCCCTGGCTCAGCTGGGAGCATTTCCACAGTGTGTGAGGAAAACCACAAACACGGTTATAACCAGCAATGAAGACAGTGCAAACTGCAGGTGTGAGAAACGAGTGGAATTAAGAGGGCGGCATCTTGGCCACGGTCAGTGTCTCTCGAGCAGACAGTCAAGACACGACATGGAAAGCGGGTTATGTAGAACCAAGCAAAAAAGATTTAAAACACGGGGAAAAATTCAAAGAGGTCCAAGTGACTGTCCCAGGGGAGGGAGCCCAGGAGCAGCAGCGTGACGCGCTGACATGGGCAAACAGCAGCAGCTCAGGAGCGGCGCGCGCCTAGCCGACCGCCAGCACCACGGACGTTACTGCTGTCAGCAGCAGGAGATGAGACGCTGCTCAACATCCAACCACAAGCAGGATCCCGCACCGAGAATCGCGGGGCCCCAAGTGGCGGAGGGGCGGCTGAGGGCTTCTGCTCGGGAGTCCGAGCACGCGGCCAGGAGCCAGAGCCGCGCAAGGAAAGTGCGGAGCGCCCGGCTGCTCAGGCACACCAGGAATGGTAGAACAGTCAAATAAAAATGGTGGAAATAAAAAATACGCAAACAGATAAATGCATAGGACCAGCTTGTGGCCATAGCCCAGAAAAAAGAAATTACTGAACTGAAAACGGTCACTGTAATTAATCCAAACCTGAAACAGAACCAGAAAGGAGAGCGGAGCAGCCCGGCTGAGACACTGTCACATAAGCTGACATACGTGTGACCAGAGTGCCAGATGGGAGGACAGCCAGGCCGAGGAGGCTCGAGGACAAGTAGGCAGCAGATCAAAGTCCAAGAGGCTCAGAGAGCCTGGAGAAAGAGAAAGACGAAAGAAAGAACAAAACCATGGCACCCAGGCCCAGAGACAAGAGAAAACCTCGGAGCAGGTGAAGAAAAACTAATCACACCAGAGGAACAAAAAGGAAGGGCAGCCGGCATCCTCGTCGGAAACCACGGAACAGGGCAACGGCAGCCTTTGCAGGTGCTCAGAGGTCTATGCCCGTGAAAAGACCTCCCCAGAGGAAGGCAGAACAGAGACATTTCCAGGCCCACAGAAGCCAGAGAACTCACTGTTGGCAGTGACCTGCGCTGTGCTGCGGCCACGACAGTGGGGTCCTGGGCTCCGACCCAACAGAGGAGGAGTGGTCCCGGGGTAGGGTCTAAACGAGAGTCAACCAAAGACTACTTTTATGTCTGAGCAGTCTGACAGAGAACTGAAGAGACATGACAGCGGTACCCTGCGGGGCTAGCACACAGGAAACTACAATGTGACAAGACAGGAGGGAGGGCTGGGGACACGTTACCATCAGACCCCGCCACCATGTCAGTGGGCGTGGGACCAGGAGCAATGGACAGACGCACGCATGCACGGGAAAGCCTGGGGCAGTCCCTGCAGATGCCAGAAGAAGATGGACACAATCCATCCAGTAGTGGAATAAATTGGAATCATAAAAAATTCAATCCAAAAGGCAAAACATAGAGAAAAATGAGTAATGGACGACATAAACCCTAACACCACGAAGATGCTGGATCGCAGCCCAGCTACAGCAACAAGGGCACAGGGTGGGGGTGGTCCGGACAAGACTCAAGAACAGAGACCAAAGAAATCCGCTTTAAAGATGAAGGCGCAGAGCCCAAGGGTGGAAACGCGTGCCCTGCAGACACTCGTCACAGGAAAGCCGGGTGCTCACGTGAGTACCAGGCACACGCGGTCCCAGCACAGGTGTCGTCCTGGGGCTGCACAGGGACAGCGCATGAGGACGCGTGTGCACGGGGCAGAGCCTCCACACACAAGAGGCCAAGCAAGTGGGTCTGGAGGGAGAAACCCACGTGGCTGCAGAACCCAACATGCCTCCCACAGCAACAGAACGGGCGGACGGGGTCAGAGAAGCATCGGAAGATCTGAACGGCAGGTCCCTGACAGCAGTGGTGGTCATGTGACTGTACACATTTGCCAACACTCAGAACCACACCAAAAAGGTGACTTTTTACTGTGTGAATTGTGCCTCAATGAGCTGCTTGACAAAAAAAGACCAAGGAGCTTGTTTGGGGAAGGGCTGCGTGCTGGCAGCTGAACATGAGACAGGGAGACCACAAAACAATTTTGGGGAAAAGAGCAGTGCCCTAAAAACTTCCTGGAATCCCACATAAAACAGCAACAAGACAGCAAAGCCACAGCCCAAAACCAACACTGACAACAAAATGAAGCTCCCACAGCTGAGCGTCTGGAAGCAAACTCCATTTAGCCACAAGACACACGTGACACTGGTGTTGGAGCAGGAGGAGAAGGAAGACCCAGCTAGTGTCTCGTGGGCCCCACGGTGTGGGGCACTGAATTTCGAGAGCCTCACCGGGAAGTCCTGCGGGGACTGGGGCCAGTGCGGTCCAGCCTCCAGGAAACCTCAAAGCTTTGGGCTAGCACCCTCCTCGAGTCCTGCAGAGGGAGTGCAAAGAGTCTAGCCCAAGTCTGCGTTAAAGGGGCAGGTGCACAAGGACAGAGGAACAGCTAAACAGCACCAGGACTGCGCAATCCAAACTCCAGATGATGTGGCCTCGGGGCCCCAGCTGTTGCACAGAAATTGAGAGGAAGAGAAAACGAGGGGGAGTAAATTAGAAGACAGAAGGACAATGGTGTCCATGGGTTTCCGTATGGATGGTGAGCATGTTCAGAAAACACAGGGAGGTGAGCACTGCAGGGGGCAGAACCAGGGCCACTCAGGCCCAGTCAGACCCCGAACCTTGGCGGCAGGGTTACCAGAGTGCCCGGCCCGAACAGACTCACGAGGCCAAACGTCTGTCTTGACTGCTTTCTGGGTCTTTGTTTCATTCACAACACGCTGAACACAGGAAAGACCACGAGTCCCTAAGATGATAAAGGAAAGGAAAGAGGGGCAGGAGGGGACGAGCACAACTGAGGCCCTGGGACTGGCAGAGGACACCGACTTCAAACTCTGAAACGTGGGGAAAAACAAAGAGCAAGTAGCTATTTATTCTGCGCGGTGTGAGGTGTGTTTCCGGGCGCCGAAGAGCTCTAGCAGGGGAGAGGAGCTCTTCTGTGTCCAGAGGTCCAGCCAGAAGCTCTGGAAGGCGGCCTGAAGGGCCGCCCTTTCTGCTGTGCCTCTGGGGCCCTGCCTCACCCTGCTGCTGCGGGGACAACGAGCTTGCTTACTTCGTGGTCCACACTCTCCGTAGCCATGCACTGGTTGTTGGCCAGGGTCGTGATCTCTCGGCTTTTCGGGGTTTCCATCCGGCAGCTACAGAGGGGCACTTCCTGAAGGCCGTCCGTCTCCACCATGTCGGGACCATTAGCCAGCCCTAAAGTCACACGAACACACGTGAGTGTCACCAACAGCACAGCACATGCCCAGACAGGCTTCCACAACATTCAGTGGCACGAAGTCTCCACCTTAAGACGGCAGTCCAGAAAGTGAACAAGCACATAGTCTTTCCGGAACCCTCACGTGCAAGGAAATACAAGCACATCAACGACTTCGCCGGCACAAGCGGCATGGCCCAGCGGGAGGGTCCGGCTGCCGGCGGCACTGGGAGGGGACCCTCTCCTACAAACGCACTGCCAGCCGGGCTCTCAGGACCCCCTCGTTAATCCACGCTCTCAGGAGCCAGGACCTAAGTTCAGAAAGAGACTGTATCTTCGTTACAGAGGATTTTCACACAAAAAAGCATCCAATACACGTTAAGACCCTGCTCTCCTCACTCGGTTTCAGAGCTGCAACCACAGGAAGAAACATCCGATCCCATCTGGGTCTACTTACTATCCAGGATGTTTGCTAGACTGAGGAGAGAGAGTTGAGGGATGCCAGCCCAACAGGGACAGAAGTAATAAGGGTGACCCAACTTACTTCCTTCTCATTCTCCATTTCTGAGGAAGACACCTGGGGAGAAGGAGGCCCTGCAGCCCACACCTGAGCTCAGCCAGAGCCAGGCCGGCCTCGAGGGCTGGGGGAGCAGGCTGGCTGCAGAAAGGCCCCTCAAGCCCGCCTGGCAACAGGGCCTAGCTGCTTCCAAAGGAAGACACATTTTCATGTTCTCCTCTTGTGAGGCAGCCAAAGCAGAAATGGAAGGGGATCGACACCTCCCATGCTCGCCATTAGCGCTCTTAGTTAAGAATAAGGGACGCTTGGGGCGCCTGGGTGGCTCAGTCAGTTGAGTGTCTGACTCTTGATCCCAGCTCAGGTCACAGTCTCAGGGTCATGAGTCCCAGCCTACCCCGGAGCCTACTTAACATAAGAAAAAGGAAAAGAAAAGAAAAAGAGGGCGAGAAAACGGACTCTTGTTGCCACACCTACGTACAGGGGCCCACCAGGATGGGAGGACCTGCCCTCACTGTCCACCACCACCCTCGTGTGTAATCAGAAGCCAGTCCTCACTGGGAGACTCGGGATGCAGGGTCCCCCGGGACTGGCAGCAGGAGCCCGCACGCACATCCTGCCATGTGACACAGGGTCGCCTACACCCCAAGAGAATGACATCTTTCCTTCATGATGAGAGGAAACAGGGATTGGTGAGCTAGAACTAATGTGAGCATTACCACAAGTTTAAAACCGGGAGAGCCCTGACAAGTCTGCTTACAACTGTGTCCTGCAACGAGGAAGGGGCCGGCCAGCATGGTGGGGGCCGCCGCGAGGAGGAGTGAGGGCATACGGACAATGCGGCAATGGCTCAGACGCCTCCCCAGCACGGGGTGTGCCCCCCCCCTCCAGCACTGGGAGCCACCAGGGGCGCCAAAGGAATGGCTCAAGAGAAACCCACCAAGTGCCTGCTGCCACTGAGCTCTGGCTCCCTGCAAAATCCCCTCAGAACCCACTCCTGGCCTCCCCTCCCGTCATCTGCTGGGACCACGGTGTCTGCACTACAGCTCGGCAGACCGAGCAGCAAAGATGCCAAGAAGGACGTGCGAGCAGCTAATTCTGATGGCGCACGAACATTCTGCAGGCGCAGGCCCGGACCCTCTGGACTCGTGACCTAGAACCATCAGCGGCCCTCTGTGCGCATCACCGGAGCACACCCCCAGGCCTCCACCGAGCTGTCCCTCCCAGCCAGCCTCAAGCTCCACAACGGCCTCCCCCGTGTCCAAAACTCAGATGGCAGAGAAGGCAGGGAAACAAATGCAACGTGTGTCTTCAACACACGGATTCTCTAAATCCAAAGTACGACTGGACAGACCAGTCCCTGACTGATCAATCAGTGGTCGCAAACCAAGAAAGACAAAGTGTCGAAAGTCAGCTTACAAAATACCACAAAATCGCAGGAAGCCTTCACTTTCTCCTCCTACTCCTCTAACTTGGCTCCCACTCCTCTGGCATTTATTTTTACCAAAAAAAGAGAATATAAACACATAATGCACAACGTCCTGGTGCTCAGCCAACAAACCAGGGCGAGCCCAAGGTCACTGCGCTTCTGAGCGACAGGAACCCCCACTGTGCTCCCCACGGTCTCGTCCCCTCCAACCACTAGGGCACAGCAGAGGGGCAATGCGGTTCAAGGAAATACTAGTCCCAGCTGACATCCGATCTGTGCCTTCCTGGGACAAACCTAAAAGCAGGCCTAGAAAAATCACCCTTCGTGAGGAAAGCAGGAGAAGGCCACACCAACAACTTCAGGACACCAGAGAGGCGTTCTCCTCTATTTTGTGCAAGAAGGAGGAGCAGTTTCTCCGATGGACATGTCTAGACTGTGCCTGAGGCTAAAGATGTGATTTCCCACACTAAAGAGGTGAGCTACATCTCTCCAGTGTTCAAGACCTCAAAGTCCAGTTACTGGTCCTCTGAGGACTGACAGGTTAAACCCGTGCGGCAGCGCACAGCCCACGACTGCAAGGTCCGTGGGGAACGTAAATCACTTTGGGACTGGACGTTTTCGCCATACTACCCTTTAGGTACATTTTCCAAAACAGTCAATGATTAGTTACTTTTCATCGATGAAAGGTTTTTAAATGGTTCAAGGAGAATAAACAGTGGTGGAGAGAAAGCCCCGCACCACTCGGGCCAGCCGACTGTGCCCACCCGCAGCGCTACAGGCCCAGACCCGCACCAGGTGCGCCCTTCGTTCCAGCACAGAACACACCAGAACACCAGTCACACCCAGAGTCAGACAATGGCAAAGCCATGCTGTTCAAAACTGACCCACAGCGCATCTCCCGAGACGCAGCCGGGGCAGGAGAACGCCTTTCCGCAGGAACTCTACAGAAAAACGCGGCCGGCTCGGGTCATGCTGTACGAGCTGAGCTCGTGTGAGACGTCTCAGTCCCGTGCCGGGGGTGACTGGGCAGATGCACCCCAGTGCGTCCAGTCGGCCACCTCTCAGGGATGCAGCTAACGGGACGTTTCATTACTGCCCACCAGGGGGCATCACGTTAACACGAGGCCACCCCCAGCGAACAAAGGGCAAGACGGGGCCCAGCCTGGCCACAGCACAGACGGTCACCTTCTGCTTGCGAGGGCAGTGTCCCCTTGACCCGGAGATCCAGGGAGTCCAGGGAGACTTCCATGTAGCCCGTGCTGTCTCCCGGGGCCGTCTGCTCGGCGCTTCCCGAAGACGACGTGTACGCGTCCGAACCTGCGTTCAAAAGGGCCCCGTGAAACGCTGCCCCGGCCGCGCCTCTCCAGCAGAGACCACGGGGAGTGCCGAGTCACCCAGTCCAGACGACACACTCTGAACGCCACCCCGTCCAGGACGCTGTGGCCTCACCCACTTTCCTTCTGTGCCTCCCTCGGCTCAGCCCCCATTGCCACTGACCCCTCACGGGGGAGGGGCGGCTGCATCATGAAACACGAGGAACTGACCTGTGGAGACCTCCTGCTCTGCAGCTACACCAGTCAGATAAAGGCTGACCCCATAATCAAGGAAAGGTAAAAACATACTCTATAAAATGTTCTGTAACTGCTACCTTAAAAATAAAACAAAATTCTGATTTGCGGGTTTGAAACACCAGCTAATGTAAAGGAGCTGGAAGCCGCCCCACGTGCGGCGCTGCAGGGAAATGTGCCCAGTCCCGCAGACCGGGGAGGTCGGGGTCACGGGGACAGGACGCGAGGCCGTGGGCACGCACCCACCCATCACACACAGTGCTTCCCGAAGGGCATGACGCACCAGAGGGCAATGTCATCTGAATACAACGGAGGGGCCTGGGACACGGGCACTGCCCACACTTGGGCCTCCTCTGCCCTCGAGGCCCGTCCCCATTCCTGGAGAACCCACAGGGGCCCTTGCTGACGTGAGCAGACGTCACCAAGGAAGCCTGGGAACCGGACACACTCGCTCAGTGCAGCACGTAACACCAGCAACAGGCAGGTGCCTGTTCCTCCCAGCCAAGCTTCGAAGTACGCGTCTCTGGTGACCACACAACAGCGAACAGTGACACGGAGCACGGTGGCAGCCGGGACCCAGGACTGCATGCTGCCTTCTGCACCTGTGCTCAGGGGCAGACCGGAGGAAGCCACCACCGCGCGAGTCTGCACACCACCACACGTGTGAGGACAGGAGTGAGCCGGGCAACTTTAAACACCTTCCAGAGAAAGAAAACTGGAGTCCCTACGTGACTAAACACTCAAGCACACATCGCGCACGCGTGTCCCAAGCCCACCCACGCGTCTGTGTGCCGGCATAAAAGCCACACAGGCTGCTCAGCCATGGCGTAGAGAAAAGGAAACGGAGCTCACGGGAGGCTCGTGGGCTCCGCAGACGGCGCTCATCTGTGCTTCAGGGGACGGCTCTGCCCCCTGCCATCCACTCAGCAAACCCACTTGGGCAGCAGAGGGCTGGAGAAGAACAGCTCGTGTGGGGCTATGGTGGTCCGAGCGAGCTCCGTGGCCCCAGGGTGCTGGAGTAGAGATAAACAAGCAAATGCAACAGCCCACACGTCCATTTCCAACAAGGGTTCGAACGGTGACACTGAGAAACAAGTCAGATTAAGCCACGGGGCAGGAACGACTGGGCATCCACACGCGAGGGCACGGCGCGGCCACACCGCATGCATGTGCAAAGCTGAATGGGTCAGAGATGCACGCGAAGGCCTAACGCTGTGGGACTCCAGGAAGAAAACACACGGCAGCATCTTTGTGTCCTGGCTTAGTTTAAAGGATTTCTGGGATCATAAAAAACAAAAACTTTGAAAGAAAATAATTCATAAATTAGACTTTAACAAATTTTTTAAAGCCTTTACTAGATACAGGTATGTGCAAAATGTGTACATGACAAAGACTTGCACCCGGAATACTGCAAGAGCCCTTCCAAGTCAGTGAGGAAGTGTACTAACTGATTTTTAAACGAGCAAAACAGAGAACCCTTTGCAAAAAACACACGGCCACGGTGCGCAGCCTCACTCCTCCACTAGGTCAGCGCGACGGGACGACACAGCAAGGCCGGCGGTGCCCCAGCAGCACCGGGACCAGAGATGAGCCCTGACAAGTGTCGCAAGGACACAGGAGCACGGCTCCCGCAGAAGAGGGCAGCACTCGGGTGTCCTGCTGAAAACCTCTCAGCAGTTTCCTAAAAGTCAGACATTAGTATACAAGTCAGCCGTCCACTCCTAAATATTCACCCAAGGTACCGGAAAGCATCTGATCAGTCAAAACTGTATACAAATGCTCGTAGCAGCTTGATCTGTAAGAAACAAAAATGGGAGGGGGCCCAAATGTCCCTCAATGGGTGAAGAATGAACGGGGAGAGCCATCCACAGAACACCCCCAGCCGAGCACCCACTGGGACCACGGTGCGGGCGGCCTCACACGGGCACGAAGCACACAGACGGGGGAAGGGCGCCCACCCGAGCAGCCGCCCAGTGCTAACCCGCAGAGAGAGCGTACAGCGGAGCAGCCTAGGGACGGCGAGGGTTGGCCGGGGAGAGGGAAAGGTCCCCAAGTGGCAGCAGGGACACCCGCGACAGTGACTGTGCTGAGGTCCCATGGTCGTACACGTGTGAACACTCACCACCTTGCACCTGAATTACGTGCAGTCTACCACATGCCAGATCTGCAATGAGGCTGTCAGAAGTGACCCCTGGCCCACCAGGTCTGCTCACCTTCTGGATTTAAGGGTCATCTCTTTCCCTGAATCCCCTTTAACCAAATTCCCTGAATCCCCTTTAACCAAATTCCAGAACAGGGGAATCTGGCCAAAGGGCCGGAAGCTGCTGTGTGGACCTGGCCACTGCCCACACCTGACACCAAGGGTGGCCATGGTAACCGTACAATGTTCAGAAGCCACAGACGCCTGGTCACATAGGGAGGAGAATGAGTAATGCCCATCAAGTCAACGCTCCACAACGGACCGGCAGCGGGGGGTTTGCCAGAAGGACGCCACGTGACAGTCACCTGAGTGTCTCTCGTCAGGTCATTCATGTTTCCCCTTGAAACGGTGCAGCCCCTTTTTCAAATGAAATCCTACACAGAACCCCAAGCCCACTGCGGGACGGCCACCGCGGGCCCACCCCCACCCCGACAGCCCTCGCACGCGGACCCCACAGTCACCCAGCACACCGCTCGGCTTCTTTCTATTTCTCCGCCTCCGTTTCCTGGCCGGCTTGATCCAAGGGCTGTCAGGCTTTCCTTTCCTCTTGAGAAACTTCTTCTTGATACTGGATTCAGAACTCTGAGAGCCAAAGGGGCAGGAATAGAAAAAGCAAAGCATGGGAGCTCCTGAAAGCAAAAGGTACTACGAGTTCTGTTTTCTTGCCAAATAAAATACCTGCTGTATCTTGATTCTTCAACTAGAAGATTAATTTCACTTTCAGACATTTTCCTGGTCCCATTCTTAAAAATACTCATGTTTTCCCCTAAATCACACTAAGTTGTTATTTTATAGGAAAGAAAAAAAGAAAAGAAAAAAGAAAAGACAAGCCAAGAAAATTTAAGTGGAATTTATAAATCTTACTCGAATTTGGCACAAAAAAGAATGAGAAAGTTCTACTCAGGAACTAAATAAACAAGTGAGCTCAGTGAGAGAATCCACTTTTAATCATATGCCTCCATTCACTCTGCTCGTGAGAGAAGGACACTCAATGCCTCAATCTGCTTCAGAATCTACGTCCACATTAATTATCTACATGGAGAACAAGGAAAGAAGTTATAATTAATTTACAGTATTTTAAGATTTTTATGACCCTCTATCTCTAAAATCTCAGATGCAGAAATGGCATCGGACAGACCCGAGCAAGGACAGGCCCCACTGCTAACCGGTCTAGAACAAGGATCTCACGACCCACCCCACCCGGGATACACAGAGAAGCTGAAAAGAAACTATTCACAAGACCGGAGACACTGCCGCTGTCTGGGGTGGCCCGCCAGCACACACGGGGCTCCTCTGCTGCCTCATGAGCAGCCCAACGCACCCTGCGCTCCGTTTCCTCTGCCTCGCCCCTGCCTCCTTACTGCCAAATCGCAGACCCAACTTCCACAAGCGCTGCCCCCAAGCTCACTGTCGCTTCAACCTGCCATTCCAGAGAAAGGGCAGCTTAGCGCCAAACCCAAGTGACCCTTTGAAGTCCTCATCTCCTCTACCTACACAGCACACTGATGCCAGGGACCAGTGCCTCCCTGTTTGGCTCATGTGACCCTGCCCAGTCTCACATCGACCCCTCCTCCTCTGCTTAGAGCTCACCTGGGGGAGCTTCCTGGGCCCCACCCTGAGGTCTGCACGCTTCCCCATCTCCAAGGCCCTGCTTCCCCGTTCCCACAGACCCAGTGCCTCTGCCCTCTGA
>JAHRIG010000040.1:263731-356302 GCA_020311275.1 Eira barbara
CTACACTGGATACCTCAAATCCTTTCTCACGTGGGTCATAGGGCAGAACCATGGCCACTGTCCTTGCTGCCAATTCCCGCCCGCTCCGCCACCCCTCACACCAGAGCCCCGCCCTCCCGCTCCCGGCCCTGCCTGCCCGCCGAGCCCCAGGGCCGAGCCCGTCTCCTTCGGCTCTCTGCCCGGAGGTCTTTCTCGTGCTCCTTCCCGGGTGCAGGACGAGATCGGCCATCACGGCCCCGGAGTCCAGGCACGCACTCGCGGTGCCGGCCGAGCAGAGGGCTGGACGGACGACAGAGCCTCCTGCCGTGCTCTGCCACTAGACATGAAACCAGAGTGCGGGGCTGGGTTACCAGATCAGACTCGTCTCCATCCTCGTCCTCCTCCCCGGTGCCGGCTGACTCCTGCTCCTCTTCAGACTCGCCGTCCGTCTGGCCAGACACACAACAAGCCAAAAAGAAAACACAACTAATGAGACCCTTCAGCGGAGGTGACTTGGGAAAACCACACGTGGTTACCGGAGACACCAGCAGTGGGCAGTGGAGATGCACATGCGCAGGCGGGGCGCGGGGACACGACTCGGGGCTGTGTCCGTGAAGTGGCCGGTGCCAGCTCCTCGGCCTGCCTGTCCCCCCCACCCCGGAGCCCGGACCCCCGGCGGGCTGCTCCTCGGCCGTAGTTTGGCGCCGACCCGGAAGGCAGCCCCTCGGTGTGTCGGCGACCGCTGACTGCTCGCTGAGGGCTTGTGCACGTGAGCCACTCTACGTGCAGCAGAATTCAATGAAGAAGTACAACACACAGTAAAAAGACTGCCAGAGGCCAGAAAATAATACAGAACGCAAAACCTACCCTCGAACCCGCCCGAGAGCCCAGCTCAGCGCCCAGGCCCGTCACGCTAGCGCAGCTCACACGCCCCCGGCCGGGGCTCGGCGCGAACGGGCCTGAACACGGAAGCGTGACTCTGCGGGCCTGCACGGCACAAACGCCGCTTTGCGAGTGAAACTTTCTTCTCCTTAAAAATACATTTTGGGGGGCGCCTGGGTGGCTCGGTGGTTAAGCGACTGCCTTTGGCTCAGGTCATGATCCCGGAGTCCTGGGATCGAGTCCCGCATCGGGCTCCCAACTCCACGGGGAGTCTGCTTCTCCCTCTCACCTTCTCCTCGCTCATGCTCTCTCTCACTGTCTCTCTCTCAAATAAATAAATAAAATCTTTAAAAAAAAAATACATTTTGGAATTACCTCCGTATCAAAGCAATGTAGATACCTCATTTGTTGTTGTCATGGTCGTGTTTATCTCTTCTATTCACACAGGTAAGACCTGAATACGTTCTCAATGCAAAAACACTAAAATACACGAGTATCCGTTCACCCCTGCACCACACACCCCGAGGCAGGGATGCGGCCGCGCACAGCCTCAGCCTGGCTCTTGAGCGGCTGCACGCACAGGCTCCCTAATCGAGGCACACCCCTACCAGGTCCACAGTGAGGCTGCATTTTACGCAAAGATCCCCCGGGACAAACCAACAGACACACTCCTCTTACACGTGTGGAGTTCCGAGACTGCTGCCATCAGCAATGCCCAAAGGTGCCACCAGCCTCCAAAGGGGTTGCACAACCACTTTGGTCTTCGTTCCCCAAGGACACAAGGAACTGAGTAACTTCTGTAACTTCACAGACTTTCCTACTTCACCCACTTTGTCCCCTGTGGCCGAACCCTCGGTCCATACTGCTATTGGGTCCTTGCTTTAGTCATCAGTAGAAGCTACACACATGTAAGACAGCAAGGCTTTGTCTATCAAATATGGTGTATTTTCCCTATCAAGTGCAGCTTTGCTTCTTCCCTTTCCTATACAAAAATGCTAAGACTTTACCTGCACAAGGCAAACCTCTCCATCTTTCTCTTTGTGGGTTCTGGGTCTGTGTCTGGTACTAGAAGGTCTTCCTTATTTGAGATTAGAAAAACAATTTCTAACATTTTCTTCCACGGTTCAGTATTTTATGTTGACACTTTAAATCTTCCGTAATTTACTTTTAAAAGTAACAGCTTCACTGAAATATAATTTACCTACTCTAAACTTCATGCTTTTACAGTGTACAGTCCAGGGGCACCTGGGTGGCTCAGTCAGTTAAGTGTCCGACTCTTGACGGCAGCTCAGGTCAGGATCTCACGGTTGTGGGATTGAGCCCTAGGGTGGGCTCACGCTTGGCACGGAGTCTGCTTGAGAGAAATTCTCTCTCTCCGCCTCCCGCCCCTCCCTCTCCTCACACTCTTTTTCAAATAAAATCTTAAAAAAAAAAAAAGCATACAGTTCAGTGTTTTTGTTTATTCCCAGTAGTGCAACCATCACCACTATCCAGTTCCAGAGTAGAATCTACATTTCCTGTGGGACATGATGTGAGAGTTCCCCTCTATTTTTCCTCCAAAAGATCAACTGTCCCAATAACATTTACTGAAAAGTTCATGATCCCTTGACCACAAACTAAAAACCCATCCTTAAAACAAAAATTTTAAAATAAAAATAAATAAAAATATAAACCCCATCCTTACAAGTGAACTGTATGTTCATATACATAAAGGTTCATTATGGGTTTCCTGTTCCACTCACTCAATGCTTTCCCGTTCCTGCACAAATCGCCATTTAATCCATCTCCAGTAGTCCTCACCGCAGTGTTTCTCCCTGTGCTTGCTGCACACAACTCCCACATCAGCTGTTGTACAGAAAAGTCCTGTGAGGGTCTTGATGAGAACTATTCTGGACTTACAGGCAACGTGGGGAGGATGAAACAATGATCTTCTCATTCGGACAAGTCACCGGCCTTCCCTCAGACAAACGAGTCTCCCCTCAGACAAAGAGGAGGTCCTCCCTCAAGCAAGGGCTCTTCCCGCGGGCAAACGAGGGCTCTTCCCTCAGGAAAACAGCAGGTCTTCCCGCAACAAACATGCCTTCCCTCAAACAATGGCTTTTTTCTCAGACAAATAATAGGTCTTCACTGAACCTATGTCTCCTTTCCAACCTCTTTCAGGAAAGTTTCAGTTTTTTCTTCTAGGGAACTGACATTTCCTATTAAACTTATTGCTAAGTACCCTGGTGATACTAAAGACTTACAGCTAAATTTTAGGTGTGATACGTGACTTTGCTTGTAGAGTCCTTTTCTTTTAAAGATCCATATGGAAATGATCTGCTTCAAGACAATCCACGTGTGGATAAGCAAGACTGGCCAGATGTTGACAACTATTCACTATTATCTGTACGTTTGCATAGCTTGACATTTTCTATTAGAGAAGTTAAAAAACAGCCCTAGACATTACTGCTATTACTGACACGGCTGTCGTTACGTTCTCTAACTGGCTGTTGCAGCGACACAAGAGAAGGGGTGGTGGTGCGTCCTGATGACACGGAGTTCAGCTCACTAGCTGTAATAGTTCCTCAGCTGGTTTTCTTGAATATTTTAAGACACGATTATATTCTTGGCAAGCTCTTCTCCCTTGTCCTTTTAAATATTAATGTTCCCTTCTGGTTCTCTCTCATCTTACAGCACCACAACAAGAATCCTCAACAGTGCGGCGTCCATGTTAGGGGAGAAAGGAGCAATTCCTCCCTCTTTTTATTATTGACATCAGGAATGTCTTAAAATGTTCACCACTAAGTAACCTTTTTTTCCTTTTTTTAGTGGATTCTGATCTCTTTAGCCAGGTTTATTTAACATAAGCTACCTTTAAATACCACTGGGTAGTTTGTATTTTTAAAAAGATTGAGTGATGTGGGGTGCCTGTGTGGATCAGTCAGTTCGGCGCCTGCCTTCGGCTCAGGTCATGATCCCAGGGTCCTCGGATCAGGTCATGGTCTCAGGGTCCTGAGGTTGAGTCCCGTGTCGGGTCCCTGCTCAGTGGGGAGCCTCCTTCTCCCTCTCCCTCTGCCCTCTCAGCTCGTGCTATCTCAATAATAAAATCTTAAAAGAAAAAAAAAAAAAAGACAGTATCCAAATGGCAAATAAACATGTAAAAAAAAGAACCCAACCTTCTTGGAAATCAGGGAACTGTGAATGAGAACTATAAGACAACACTGCTGCGCTCACTGGCTGGGTGACACCAAGGATGTCAAGCCAGTGAGACTGGAGGACACTCAGGCTGCATGGCTGCTAGGGGAGAGCTGTATGGCCCTGCCTGCCACTGGTCATGTGACATGGCAACCCCAATGGGGGTGTGCCCCTAGGGACACAGAGGAATGCTCACAGCAATGTCATCTGTAAAGGCCACAACTAGAAACAGCCCAAATGTCCATCTACAGTGGAACGGATACATAAATTTGAACAGTCATCTAAAGAAATACTGTACCGTAGCACAGTACAGTACTCTTGAACATTCTGGTCTCAGAAACCCTTCACTCTATTAAAAATTACTGAGAATACGGGTGCCTGCTTGGCTCAGTGGGTTAAGCGTCTGCCTTCGGCTGAGGTCACGGTCACAGGGTCCTGGGATCAAGCCCCACATCAGGCTCTCTGCTCAGCAGGGACCCTGCTTCCCCCCGACTCTCTCTGCCTGCCTCTCTGCCTGCTTGTGACCTCTCTCTCTCTGACAAATAAATAAATAAAGTCTTTTAAAAAAAATTACTGAGAATGATAAAGCACTTTTGTTGATGTGGCTTATGTCTACTAACGCTACTACTGTACAGATTTAAACTGAGAAATGTTTAAACCACAATGTAACTTCAACAAGTGAGAGGTACAACAGTAAATAGTCTTAGCATCATGACAATAATAGTTTTGACTATTTGACCCATGAAGGGGTCCCCTCAGAACACTTCATGATCCACTTCATAATCCACTGTGCCTAACAATGAAAACGAACCATATAAGCTTCACAAACGTAATACTGAGTAAAAACGAGTCACACTTCAAAAAAGGAAAACATATACTTATTCACACGAAGCACGGAAACCAAGAAAACAATTCTTCGGGGACTGGGAGGGCCCATAGGGGAGGCTGGGACAGATGACCCAGGCCTGTGAGCATGGTGGCAGCGCACGGAGGCAGTCACTCTCTGCTCAGTGAGTTGCTCCTTGTCACAGTTGAAATCGTAAAGTCATCCCCCAAATCCAAAAAACATACAGCTGAACTTAATAAAATGCTAGTATTTGTCATTTGATCTGTTACCGCAATAAGTCTTATCAACAGGCTTCCTGTAACCAACCAGTGTCTTCCCCGGGGAAGCCCCACCTTCCTCCCAACCGCTGTTGTGCAGATACACAGTTGTGTCTGACCAAGACGGTCTCGGGGCTGAAAGTGAGCTTGGCCTCAGAAGGCACTGCTGTGCGCCCCCATCTTTCTCCGCTGTCTGAAGCGGCCCGCACAGCAAGCCCGCCACTACTCACTACTATCGCTGATTTATTCAGATTTGTTCCTGTTCTCTTACTCTGCTTCCCACTTGGCCACACTGCCCTTGTGATTCTTTTACTTGTTTCTTGATTCTTTTTGTTGGCTTAATATTCATTTAATTCTTCCCGTTACACCAATGTACAGAGTTATTCAGTAGTACTCTGCGTCCAGATTCTCTCGGGAAGAGGAGAATCCAGAAACACAGTCAACCCTGTATACCCCATATGCTGTTCAATGAAAGTGACATTTTACATCATCAGGGGAGAGAAACGTTCAGTCAATAAACGGTGCTCACAGAATGTGGCTAAAAATTTGAGGGAAGCCAAGGGACCCTGACCTCACATTTTGCCAAAAAGCTTTACTGAGATAGAATCCATATACCATAAAATATACCCATTGTGAGTATATCTACCATGTATTTTATCCCAAAACAAATGTACATGAATCGAGAATTTACGCACAGAGAATGAAACCAGTGAAGTACAGGAAGATAGCTTATGCCGATTTGTTCTAAGTCGCCGGGGAAAAGCATCTGCTCATCATCTCTGGAACCCAGAAACCATAAAGAGACTAGCATCCGTGGCTTCTGACACGAGACAAGACGCCCCCCAAAACTCTGAGAGCTGGAAGGAAAGGCTAGAGCTGCAGAGCACAGCACTTTGACTCAAAATGTAAAAAGTTAATGACACATTTCACACAGGTCACTATTCCAAATGAACTCACCTGGAACTCGTCTGCCTACCATTAGTCTTAGAAGACCTCATCAGAGACAAAAGCCCCTGTACGTAGAGATGGTCCGAAGCGCTCTCAACAGTAGAGCACACAGAGCAGTCATGCCCACTTCCAGACGACCGCGGATTCTCAGCTCCTCCTGCCCTGCCTTGTCTGCCGCGTCCCCCTCCGAACGGAGAGCACAAACACGCGCCCAGAGCTCAGCATCAGCTCGGGAGCTATGTTCCGCTCATGTCCGCACCCAGGGACCCTGGAGCCGCTGCCCAGTGCTGAGCCCCCTGGGGCGCCGGCAGACAGTGACTGGGAGCGAGCCAGCACACTGACCCCTCCCGGAGCACATCCTCGGGCAGACCGGGAGGACGTGAGCGAGCGGTGTGCACGCGGAGGACACGCCTGGCACGCCGAGAGACACCTGGCGTGCACGGACCGCACACGGTCTCCTCCCAGGTCCGGTCAGCAGCCCTGGGCGCTCACTCCCACCAGGAAGAGGAGTCCTTCCCAGTGTCAGTGCCTCCCGTGCAGGAGGACAGCACCCATGGCGTGCCTGGGACGGAACAAGGTCAGTCACCCGAGACCAGTGACAGGTAGCTGCCGCAGGTGCACACTCAGCCCTCAGGGCATTCCTGTCTGTCTCGAACCTGAACAAGCTCCAGAGCTTCACGTCCAAGAGCGCTGTACAGGAAGACGGACCCTCCTCCGAGGAAAAGAAATCTAAAACTTCAAAAATCTAAAACTTCAAAAATTGAAAATCTGAAAAAAAGGAAGAATCTAGAACTTCAACAGGATGCAATCACCCAAGTCCGAAGGTCACAGGGAAATGACTGGGGTCAAGACGGGCCAGGCTGCCCCTCGCAGGACCGGAGGCCCACCATCTGCAGCCCCTCCCCGAGAGGGCGAGCCAAGCCTACCTTCTGGGTGCGGTCAGTTTCCGATACGCTCCCCCCCTTAGAGGTCCTGCTGTCTTCCGCGGGAAATGCGGCAGCCTGCTCGGCCCCCTGGTCCTCATCCTCGTCAAGCTCCTCCGACTCGTCCTCCTCTGAGTCCAGCTCCAAGCTTTCCCCATTCACATGAAGGGTGCTGGCGCCCAGGTCCTTGTCGCCCTGGAACACGGGCAAGAGCACAATGTCACCCAGAACCCCACGTCAGGAGCAACCTGCCAGCTCCCACCAGGGCATGGCCTGCGAGGTACAACACAGCGACTCCGCTACTGGGGCAAGAGCCAGGAAGGGGTGAGGGATGAGGGGTCGGGGAGCACCGGGCAGGAGGCCGCGCCCCAGAAAGAGGTGCCTCAGAGCCAGGGTTCCTTCCAAAGGGACCGAGGTCAGCAAATTACGGACAACCTCATGTGGCGCTCTCGCGGTCAGAGAGGTCCCGCCACAGACGTGGCTTCCCAAGCACACGAGCGGATAGCGCAGGTGCGCCTTACCTTGGAGCCCGCAGTGGAATGAGTTATACTCTTAAACATCTCAATCACCGTCCTCTGTTTTAACACTTTGGTCTTTTTCTTAGGAACCAGGCTATAGGTTCCCATTCTCCGTTTTTTCTTCCGAGACACTGCAGCTGCTAAAACAAAAGGCAAGCAAGCTAAAAAAAAAAAAGTCAAAAGGGGACAAGAAAGGAAAAGAAATACCATTCAAACGTTTTTAAAGGTGACAATTCACAACACCTGATTACAAAACTCATCAGCCGGCCACAACAGTGACAGGCTTGCCTTACTTGTCCTAAGTCGCACAGAGAAAGCAGATAATCGCTCTACTCACAAAAAAACGCCCAGCTGACGGGACGGCAGACAGGACCACCCCGCTACAAGCAGAAGTGCGAGGAGGACCCACCGACCATCGGAAGCAGGGCCCCGGAGCGCCTCCCACACCCAGGCCCCTGCCTCGGGACGGCCCCATGCCCAGGACCAGTGCGGCTGCAAAGGCAAGGCTGAGGAGAAACAGCGGCCTCGCTGCCCTCACTGCGGATGGGCCTCGTCTGTCTCCCTGACAGACCTCTCCCCCACAGCGAGGAGCGAACCGCACGGTCTCTAGATGCGTCCACCTTGAAAGGAAGCGTGGCCGTGCAACACCGGCCAGTCTGTCCTCTCCTGGACCCTTTCCCCAGCACCGTCCACCTCCCCCAACAGTCCACCAACTGAGGGAAAGAAATCCTCAAGGCCAAGGAAGGCACAGGACAGGAAAGAGCGAACAGCTGGGTCTCCTGCGGACTCGGGGCTCTCGACCCTGTTCTAGATAAAGCAGCTCCAGGTTGACTGACTTTAGAGAAGGGGCTCTCTATAATACTTTATTTTTTGAAAAGTTCCAGGGTTTTAAAAAACCTGAAAACCACTTAACAGAGGCACTGGACTAAAGGGCTGGAGAACCTATGGTCCGCTCCGTTCTCACTCCACAAAGCGGAAGAAGAGAGCGCTACTGAGCATGCGTGAGCGGGGACTCCGCCACTGCAAGGGCCAAGCAGACAGCCTCATGAGCACATGGCATCGAGGACACCAGGTGTGTCTCGGCCCCAGCCCCAGGGCCACAAAGGACATCCCGGGCAACCACCCATGCAGCCCTGCACTGTGTTCACTGGGGTGGTCACAAGGGACCCAGCTCTGTCCGTCTCATACTAGAGCGGGGCGACTGGGTGACACACAGGGGTGTGTGCGGGCTGGATGTACGCCCTATACGGTCACAGGGAGGGGAGCGAGATGCACTCTGCAGCCCCACAGCGAGTCTGTGTGGCCTTCCTACTTGCGTGGCGGCAGGATGGAGGCTAACAACCTCTGGGGCCATCAGCACAGTAATTTAGAATACGAGTCGAGATGACCTGAAATCATACGTGCGAACGAGCTGGCTCCAACACTGCCTTAAGCTCCAGGGGAAGGCAGCGGGGCAGGGCGGGGGAGGAGGGAGGTCTGAAGAAAGCAGACCGAGGGGGTCTAAAAGAGGGACACAGTCACCGAGGGCCATGTCCACACAAGGCCTGTCCGTCCCAAGACACCTGACCGGCAGGAGGGGCGCCACCCCCTAGGCAGGCTTTCTGTACTCCCCACAATGCTGACAGGCACGCGAGCGGTCCTGTCTGAAGGCGAGCCGGCTGTGATGACGCTTCCCTCTGTAGGAGACACCTGCAGGCATGGAAGTTGTGATTTTGGTACCCTTCCTGCGAGGGGACACCACCAGGAGGGCTGGACCTGTGTGAAGATGTCACAGAAAGGGCCTTTCTGCACTGGGAGAGTCATCTCGTCTCTGCAGGAACTGTGGGTGTCTCAGAGGCTCCAGAGGAAGGACCCTCGCTTGAGATACACCCACCCCAGCAACCTCCCTGTGGGGCCACTCATGAGCCCCACCTCCTGCAAAGGCCCCAACAAGACGCCAAATGCTCACCCGTCCCCGCAACTGACCCTGAACAGAAGCCAGCTCAGAAGAGTGAGAAGCACCCATGGGAAGTGGCTGGTAACAGAACCGAACCAGCCTTCTCCACGACCTCAACTCAAGGCCTCCACGATACACTGTGTGCTTCCACAGCACTTGTTTTATAAATGGTGGGAAGTTCTCAAATCTATAGTTTTCTACCCAGTTAGAACAAGGGAATAAGACTTAATGAAAACAATATTCATTCTGAGTTTGACAACAAGCGTAGAAAGCAATGCGGGGCTTAGTCCCGTTTCTAGAACAGAGGTCGGGCGCGCTCAGCAGTCTCCGGGTGAGCACAGAGGGCCCATGACTCCGACCGCCGCTCGCCTCGGGCACACACGCACCGACAGCCAACAAGCCAACACGCGGCTAGTCTCCCAAGGTGCCATCAGAGACCACCGCTGGGTCTCCCTATTACCTGTCTGTGACTTTGTGGTGGCCGCGTAGCACTGGTTTTGAGGTAGTGACTGATGAAGGGGTGAGAAGGGGGGTAAAAGCTGCTGTCGTCCAAAATCAGAAAGAGTTTTGTTGGTCTCCTCTTTCGGCTCCTCATGGTCTCGAGCTTCTCGAACTTCTCTGGGATCCTTACTGGCTGCGTGCTTCAAAACAAAGACAATTAATAACTGTAATTACACACGAGCAGGTGGTCACGGAGACAACAGCCCCCGAAAGGCAGCTCCTTTCCTCAAAACCTTGCCTTGCCCAAGAGAGGAGATAAGCAAGAGGAGACCAAGTAGAAAGCTTCCCGTCATCACGGGGCCCCCGGCCCTGACGCACGCGCCCGGCCACGCCCCAGGTGACACAGGCGCCGTCTAGAAGCTAAATACAGCGCTGACGACGCCGGGGTCCTAATGCGGCAATGAACCTGAAATACCACACGCCTGGCCCCTCACAGGAGAAGCCCGTAACTGCTGCCTTAGGTCAATGTATCAGCAATAAAGTGTTTCCACGGTCATTTCCACGGGTGCACATGCGACACCTCCCCCACAACAGACTCCACTTTCAAAGTTATCTCCTGCTCACGGTTTTACCACTCCCCTAGGTCTGTCTTCAGTCTCAGCCTTCTGAGACCCCGGCAGCCCGCAGTGCTGCCGCTGACCCCCTCGTGCCCATTAGCAGTGCTGCCTTCACGCCAGACCGCCTAGACACAACTGACCCTAACCCTACGCCGGCGTCTCTAAGATCACCTGCAGCCTTGTGAGAGCTGGATCTCCTATCAAATTCCATTTAAGCAGCTTTCATCACACACACAGTAGGCGCACTCAGCAGCAAAGAACAGGCATCCCGCAGTCAGCGGCACCGGGCAAAGGGGGGAAGAACGCAGGGGGACCCTCACCTGACACCGGGCAGAATGGATCAAAGATCTAGAACCACAGAACTCTTGGAAGCAGGAGGAACGCTTCACGACACTGAATCTGGCAATGATTTCTAGACAGGACACCAAGAGCAGAGGCAACGAGAACGACAAAAACTGACGAATCAGACTTTATCGAAACTGAAAATTTCTGTTCATCAAAGGACACAATCAATAGAATGAAGAGGCAACCTACAGATTGGGAGAAAATATTTGCCAGTCATTTGCATATCTGATAAGGGATTAATATCCAGAACATAAAAAGAACTCCTAAAAATCAAGAACAGAACAAGCAACCTGATTAAAAACTGGGAAAAGCATCTGAACACACATTTCTCCGAAGAAGACATGCGCCACACACATGAAAAGATGCTCAGAATCACCGGTCGTCAGGAAAAGGCACATCAAAACCGTAAGGAGGCATCACCTCACACACCGGGAGGGCGACTACGAAAACAACAGAAGACAAGGCCGGGGGACTGCCGGTTGCGCCTCAGTTAAAAACAACAAACGCTGCTGTGAAATGTGTAAACCTGGAGATTCACAGACCTGTACCCCTGGGGATAAAAATACATTATATGTTTATTAAAATGGGAAAAAAAAAAAAAAACAAAACAACAAACGCTGGAAAGGGTGTGCAGAAGCCAGAACCATGGTGTGCTGCGGGGCGGGGCGTGAAATGGTGCCGCTGCTATGGAAAACAGTTTGGCCGTTTCTCAAAAAGCTAAGCACAGAACTCGAGGGATCCGGCAATCCCATTCCGGGCATTTACCTCAAGAACGGCGAGCGGGTCTCCGAGAGCTGCGCGCCCGACGGCTCACAGCAGGGCCGCCAGCCGAGGGACGGGAGCGGCCCGAGTGGCTACCGACAGGCCCACGGGTGAGCAGGACGCGGCCCGGCCACACCTCGGACCGTGACTCCCCCTTAAAAAGGAGGGGATCCCGGCACCCAAGGCCACGTGGGCGGAGCTGGAGGACGCGGTGCGGAGTGCGATCAGCCCGGCACGGACGGACCGGTTGTGTGTCGTGGGCGGAGACACCCAGGAGGCCGGAGGAGTCGGACACAGACGCGCGGTGGGGGCGCCGGGCGCAGGGTTTACGGGGACAGAGTCCAGCCCGGGAAGATGGACGAGCTCTGGGGACGGACAGGGAGGACGGCTGCATGAGTGTGAATGCGTCTGACAGCCCTGCCCTTAAAAGTGAGCCTACCTGGGAGGGTGGCCTGGATGCCAGCTCTTGGGGCGAGAGCTCAGGGGGACTTACACTCAGCTCAGCAACCCTACCTGTCGCTTGGCAGGGAACGTGGCCCGGTCCCGGAGTGCCCTCCTTCTTCCCCCAACCCCACCGTCCTCCCCACCACCTTTACAATGAACTGCCTGGGCACAGAGGGCACAGTTCCGTGTAAGTTGTCAACGCTGCAAACGTCTTCAGTCTCTCTCAAACACATCAGGTTGTCCCTAAAGAAGTCACTGCTGGAACGGAGGAGAGAGCTAGAGCCCCTTTCTGTCTCCTGTGAACTACTCCACAGACTGTGGCCACAGTGACTCTTGGCCTCCACAGCTCTTCTTATAAGCAGACGCAAAAGATGATTTCACAGTAAATGCAAACGAGGAGGAAATAGTATATGAGGCTAATTTTCACCTGGACACAAAATCTTTAAGGTATTATTCTGAAAATCTGAAGAAAAAAAAAAAATCAAGAGCTGCTGAACGTGGGTGAAGATTCCAGACCGTCAGGGCTCTACTCTCTGATAACAGCAGAAAAGATGAAAGACACAGCTACTTGCCGTGGAGGCAGGACGTCAGCACCCAACATCATGGAGGGCCGTCCACTGCTGCGATGGAGCCATGAGCCCCCAGCCAGCCCCAGCCCCCGACACAGATGGAGGACCTGTGGCCCACGCTGCAGAGAGAGGGGACCACAGTGCTGCTCTGGCCAAGGGGCCGGAGGCCCACGGGGTCTGACCCTTGCTGGGCCTACGCACCCCAGTGCTCCGTGCATTAGCTCCCCACTCCAGCCAGGAGGCCAGGCCCTGAGCCACCTGCCAGGCCCATCTCAGCCCAGCCTACTTCCCCTACCAGATACTTAATTCCAGTGGCAACGAACAAGGACTTACACAATTTCAAAACTACCTCTCTAAGCAGGCTGAGGGCTCCAAGAACAAGGCCGCATCTTTTGTCCAGCACCTAGAGAACACCAGTGGCAGCAATTACGTGTGGAAGCGGATAGGGAGACCGGTGACAGGGACGCAAAGGGAGAAGGCTGGAGAGCCACCATGCTGAGGCCCCAAGAAGTCTGCGCAGTTCAACTAGGGAGACGGTCTGCAACACAGGACACAGTAACGAACATTTCAATGCAAGAGAAAAAGGTTCCCTTGCAGAAGCTCCCACTTTTTCTGCCAGTGAGTGAGCTGCACCCTGTGCTAGTGCTTTCTGACAGGACCAACACCAGGTGAGGGGGGCGCCCACACTGCCAGGGGACATGAGCCCTGTAGCAAGAACACGCCTTCATTCTTAAACTCTTACAAACAAAATGGTTTTATCATCACAAGCCTGTAACACTCATCACTGGAATGACTGATTTTAAACACAATTTTCAATAAAACGGGGTCTTCCAAGAAAACCAAACAAGATGGAACTGGGTCTGGGGAGCAAGGAACTCCAAGGGCAGGAGAGGCCGGGTCTGGAGCCAGGGGGCTCCACATCAGAGGGGCCCTCAGGGACCCTACTGCCTTGATTTGTTGCTATGTCATTGTGCCCTTCCTGTGGGGCCCCAGGGGCAAATGAAGTCCCCAGGTGTGCGGCAGGCAGGGGTGGTCTTTAGGAAATCATTTCTGAAGTCTCAACACCCTCTTGTCCTCTGTCCCTACAGCAGACTCAAATGATACATGTGACAATCAACGGCACGTCGCTACAACTGTAATAACTCGATGCAGCACACAGCTAACACCCAGAGAAGCCTACCCAGGCAAAGGAATTTCTTGAAGTTAAATTCCAAATTGCCTTGTCTTCCTTAGAGGATTATGACAGAGTGCCAATAAAAGATGCCCAAGAATAAACATGTATTAGAATAAAGTCCTGGGAACAAGAACAGAATAAAAGTATAATTTCGAGGAAATAGATTAACAATGTAAAGTTTCTGACTTGCATTTTAAAATTGGTAATGGTGAGCCAAAACACGGCAGGTAAAAATAATGAATGTTACTCTAAACCTGCTATCTAATACAAAAACTAACTCAGACCATATATGTATAAAAATATAAACCTATACAAAAATAAAAAACTGCCTTAAAAATTACAGAAAAGTTTTGGGACCCAAGGCTAGGTGGAGAGTTTGTAGACGTGATACCAAAAGCACGAGCCATGAAAGAAGAAACTCTGATGAAGGGTCAGGATGCGACGGCTGTCCTCCAGGAAAGACCCTACTTGGGAAGGTGAGGACAAGCCACCAACAGAGAGAAGTCGGCCAGTGGGTCCATGGCGAAGGGCTCATACCCAGAACTCTGAAAGCTCACAAAACAGCTGTGAAATGGGCAAGAGGTATGAAAGACATTTCATGAAAAAGGACATACAGATGGCGAGCAAGCACTGAAAAGAAGTTCGGCATCACTAGCCATTAGGCGTGTTCAAATGAAAACCGCGCTGAGGAATCACAGTTAAAATCAAAACTAGCGGCGATGCCACATGCCAGCAGCAGTGCGAGAAAGCAGACCGCTCACACCTTGCTTCTGGGATCGTAAAATGTTGCAGCCTGTTGGGAATCTGGTTCGGCAGTTACTTACTAAATACCCAAGTAACACATGACCCTGCGATTACGTTCCTGGATATCTAACCCAGGGAAACGAAAATTTTGTCTGAAGAAAAACCTGCATGTAAATGTCCAGAGCAACTTTAACGTAACAGCCCCAGACTGGAAAAGCCCCAAACATCCCTCAACCTGGAAGCAGTTCAGTTCTGGGACACACACCCCCCAGGAAACCCCTCGGCAAGAAAAGGAAAGGACCCACTGACACAGTGTGGTCGGTCCCACAGGAACGGGGTCGCTCTCAAAGGCCCCACCTTCCTACAGAACAGGGGACAGGGTGCGGCTGTGGAGATGGGGAACCGGGACGGCGGGTGGGGTGAGTGGGGATGAAGGCGGCCCGGGAGCTGTTCGGTGCTGGTGTTGGCAGAAATCTGCACCGGGCTCTCCCTGTGCGAAATGCAGCCCGGGGGAGACCAGGTGAAGAGCCCAGGTGAGGGCTACATGGGGTTTCTCTGTACTATTCTGCAGCTTCCTGTGAGTTCCGCATTATTTAAAAAGGTTTTCTAAAGCTGTGGAACGTGCACAGGAGTACTGCAAAAGGTGGACACCAGGGCAGGGCCACGCGGAGAGACGCGGGCGTCCGGGGCCGCCGCGGGCACCCAGCAGCAGGCGGGTCGGTGCGCAGCCCCGCGGCCCCCGCAGGCAGCCACGGGGTGCGCAGCGGACAGACAGCCAGACGGTGAGCGCCCCGGGGAGCAGCAGCGACACACGCCACGCCTGAGGGAACAGGAGTCACAGCAGAGACGGCAGAACAGCAACGAGCGTCTTCCACAGCGCAAGACAGGTCGCACTAGGAGAGAGATCGGGACCGAGTCGTCGGAAGCGGGATCATCAACATACAGAACGACAGCAAGGACGCAAGTGCCGAAGAAGAAACCAGAGCTGGAAAACACAGCCCAGGTCCACGTCGAGAGCGCCACGGAAAGAAAAGCGGCACGAAGCACTTTCCTCGAACCGAGGAAAGACCCGCATCGCAGACAGACAGGGCCCGTGGGCACAGGCCCGCTCGCGCAGCCCCGGAAGGCTGCACGGAGGACACCGCACGCGACCTCCTAACGCCGCACGGTGAGACGAGCTTTAGGACGCGCACCAGCAGCGCCAGGTACGAGCGATCCCAAGGGAACTCCTCTAACAGACCTAGAAGTCACCCCCGGCCACGCTGACAGAGAACTGGGAGGGCAAACGTTGACTGTGGACATTCTGACCAAACGCGCCAGGCCCCGGCACAGAATACGCGCTGATGGCAGGAGCCGCCTCCTCCAGCAGGATCCGGGCTTCTCGCTACCCGTTCCCTCCGCCCGTGGGCCTGGCATGAAAACAGAGGCTTGGGCATGTTCTCAGTGTGTCCCTCGCCCCTTCCTTCCGTCATACCAAGAACCTAACCAACGTCACGGCTACTTATTTCCTGAGAGAGTCCGCGCTCTTCTCCCCGGGCGGCAGAAAGCGCCCAGGCCCAAAGCAGGGGCGGAGAGGTCTCCGCGCACACAACAGGCACCCAAAAGCAGCACGAAGCCGGACGAGGGCTGGGAGGGGTGGACCGCTTGTCGCTCGCGCCTGAACTGTCAGCAGCCTCTCCTCCTCTTCCCAGGCCCAGAGACAACCACCTATTGGGAACCACTGCCATTTACTGGCCGTTCTCCTTCACGCACAGAGCCCATCTGTCGTCGCCGCCATCAAAGAGAACACGAGCACACGAAGGGACGAGCACGACAGAAACAAGAGCAGCCCCGTCCCGGCAGGGATCGCATTACCAGGCCCAGGATGGATTTCGGCATGGTCTTCCGTGCCCTGTGAACCTTGATGTCGGCAGCAGCGGCTATGGGCTTCTTGTCCTCTGTCTCTTTACTTGCTTCCCCGAGCTTGGCCGGCGCCGTGGCTGGCGTCTGAGAAAAAGCACTGGGAGTCCTCCCTTTGCCAGAACCTCCGGGAAGGGTTTTCGCAGCATGACCAGGAAGCGAGGAAGCCAAAGTGCTGGTAATCCGCATGGGCTGCTCCTGCAGGGGCGGCTCATTCAAGAAGTACCCATTGCTCCCGATGACAGAAGTCTGTGTGAAGTCATCTGCGTGGATGTGGTTCTGCTTCCCCGTTTCACGGTCTCTTTCTGAAACCCCGTTTTCGGCTATTCGAGCTAGTTTGTTGGTACCTTCCTGTGGGCTGACCGCCGTGTTCTCCTGAGGGTGCTGCGCTGCAGTCACGTGGCCGCCAGCCTCGCTCTTTCCACAGGACCCGTTGGCTTCGCTGTCCACGGCCACAGGGGCCTCTCCTCCCTGCTTCTCTGCTGAGCCTCCATCGGCTGCCATAGAGAGCTCTGTGAACAGAGGAGACGGTGTCACTGCCCTGTCAGGACACAGCCCACCCAACAGTTACCATTTCCTGGAGGGGTGTACGTGAAACTGTCCCAGGAAAAATCATCTCATTTCATGTACAAAGTAGACTTAAGTTCAAACAGATCAAATATAAAATGATGTCTTAGGGGTGCCTGGGTGGCTCAGTCGAAAAGCCTGCAACTCTTAATCTTAGGGTTGTGAGTTCAAGCCCCATGCTGGATGTAGAACTTACCTAAAAATAAACACTAAAAAAATCTTTAAAAAAAATGATAATAAAATGATATCTTAGACACTAATTTTGACAAGTAATTGGTTAAAGTTTAGAGAAGGCCAAACCCTGAACAGGGGAATCTGCCCTGAGCTCAGACATGCCGGCTATCTGTCCAGCCTGTGTGCGAGGGGCAGCCAGGCTCTGTAGTCCTGCCTTGGGGGACACAGTCTAAAACCAGAAGCACAAGATAAAGACTCCTCATTTGTTGGGTAAATCCATTTTTAAAAGATAGCAAGATCTCAAAACCCATTACACAGATCTGCCTATCTACCAGGAGCAAACACATGACCGTAAAATAAAACTGAGCATGGTTTAAAGACAGAAAGCAAGGCCTCAGAAGCAGCTTCACAGGAACAAACTTAAAAGAAAGTGGTTAAAAAAAAACAAGAGAAAGGGTCATATTTTCAGTGCATCAGCCAGAAGGCCCATTACAAACATCCAGACTACAAACCTATACTCTATAAAAGCTTGGTCTCCCAGGACAACTCAACAGACCTTGTCCAGGACGAATTATAAATAAGTGCATTTTGCATCAGAAGATGTACGCATATATCCAACCTCACCGACAAAGACAAAAGCAGAAAACTCATGATCACACCCCCCTGGATGCAGAAAGAGCTTCAGGTGACTTCAAGACTCCACACTTCACTCTACTGACACCCACAGGAGACCCCACATTATGGTATTAGCCGTCCGCTCCTCTGCCACAGAGCGTGAGGTCTGCAAGACTTTCGTCTGTTTGTCCACTCTGTGCCCTGAGACAGAAACAGGGCCTGGGACACAATATGAGTGCAGCAGACACTGTCTGATACTTTCGAAATGAACACACAGTTATTAATTAAGGATTTTTTCTTTTAAAAACCCTCAGCAAGACAGAATAGGCAGGACCTTACTTGGACAGAGTTAGCAAAGGCCATACACCAAGATCTGCAGGAAGCATATACTTAATTCAGAAATGAGTGAATTTCAGGGCACCTGGGTAGCTCAGTGGGTTAAGTGTCCAACTCCTGGTTTTGGCTCAGGTCATGATCTCAGGGTCACAAGATCAAGCCCAGAGTCTGGCTCTGCGCTCAGCGTGGAGTCTGCTTAAGTTTCTCTCTCCCCCTCTCCCTCAGCCCCTCCCCCTGCTCACACGCACATGCATGCTCGCTCGCTCTCCCTCTCTCTCAAATAAATATATAAATAAAATCTTAGAAAGAAAGAAGTGAATTCCATGTGAGATCAGAAATGCCACAAGGATCTCACACAAAAACAGATGTACTGGTTCCCACAAAGAGGGAACGTGGAAATGAGAGGCACTGGAGACAAAGGAAGAACTCCAGCCTCTGTAACCAATGCCATTATTTATTTTAAAAATGCAGTCCGTTAGCAATTAAAACAGAAGAGTACAGCGAGACTGCTGACTTCAAACTCAAGCTACAAAACTCAAGGGCATCTTCCTGCACTGGTACTAACTAGAAAGTAAGAGAAGGGAAAAATACTATTTGCAAAAGCAGGAAAAACTATAAAGAATACAAAATTTTAGACCAGACTACTCAAGGCTCTGTCAAGAAAAAGATTTTAAATGAAAATATGGCCCTAAATGGGATGACAAAGTATGAAACGTCAAGCTGCCTCTAACTGAGTCTGTAAGTTCAGTGACAGCCAATCACTGTCCATCCGTGTGTGACGAACTCCACCACTTTGTTCTAAAACGTAAAGCGAAAAACAGATTTTCCCAAACGGCAAAGTAAATCATGGAAAAGAATAGTAAAGGCACAGGGAAAGAGTCTCCCTGCATCAGAGGAGGATGCCACAGGCCTCCCCACAGCACCACCACAAGGGGGGCTGGGGTGCCCACTAGACACAGCAGGGTCTAGGACAGCAGCCCGAGGGGGCAGGGCACGGACTGCCGGCTAGAAGGCAGATTTCTGTGGCCGTGCCTGGACCTGCTGGTTCCGAACCTCTGAAGCTGGGTTCCACACATCTGGGCCTCACCGAGACCCTTGGAGGCTCATCCACACATCTGAGTCCGGAAATTCTCGACCAAGGTGGTTAACAAGGGAAAATGTAGAACACAGATCTACGGTCTAGAAACGGGGAGATTTTGCTACACATCCAAAGCATAAGTTTTAACAGAAACAAGGAAAGATAAATATGATTAGATGGTGTGATGTAACAAGATACAGGTACGTGGTCTCTGCCCGCGGCTCCTGACAGCCCGAGGGAACTGCAGACAGGGCTGGTCACACTCCAAAGCTCGGCACTGGCGGCCCAACCCCCATCCTCCAGAGAGCGGAGAGGGGCTGCGGACCCAGTTAACAATCCGTCATGCCGCCACAGAAGTCCCCGAGCTACGGGGTTCAGAGAGCTCCCAGGTGGGCAACACACCCACGTGGGGAGGGCGGTGCACCCCCAGAGGGCACAGAAGCTCCGCGACCGTCCCGCTGACACCCGGCCCTGTGCCTCACTCCCACGGGGCCGCTCCCGACTCGTGCCCTCTGTAACAGACCAGCGACAGCGCGTCCGTGGTTCCCTGAGTTCCGTGAACTCGAGGAGGGGGCTGTGGGAACCTCCGGTTCACAGCCAGGCCCTCGTGTAGCAAGTCGCGTGCGCCCGGGGACCCTCGACTTGGGACTGGGGCCTGGTGGGACCGAGCCCCTAGCCTGTGGGTTCAAAGCGGAGCCGGCCTGCAGGCTGCCCAGCAGGCCTCGCGGAGAGCGGGAGACCCGCCCGGCATGGGGAAGCCCGCTGCGCAGGGTCAGCTTGTTGTGAGAGGCTGGCTAGAGAAGGGAAAGGCACTCTTCCTCTCAGAGGCCTGAACTGTGGCCATCGGCCATTGCTACTAATACCCATTCTTCTGAAGGCTCTGGCCAGAGCCATCAAACAAGCAAGAAAACGTGAGGAAGGGCATTCAGGTCAGAAAGAAGCAGCAAAATTTACTTGTAACTGACGTGACCCACTGTAGAAAATCCAAAGTAATCTACAAACTGCAGGAACCAATGACTGACTTTTGAAAGACTGATTATAGAAATGAATCTATAAGGAACCTGGGTGGCTCAGTCAGTTACGCGTCTGCTTTCAGGTCAGGTCATGATCCCACGAGCCCTGCATCAGTCTCCCTGCTCAGCGGGGAGTCTGCTTCTCCCTCTGCCCCTCTCACTCTCTCTCCTCTGCGTCAAATAAAAAAAATAAAATCTTTAATTAAAAAAAAAAAAGAAATGAATCTATAAAACTAACTCAAAATGGAGAACAAAGGTAAATGCAAAATGTAAAACTATGGAACTTGGAGAGGAAAAAAAAAAAAGAAATGAAGAAATCTTTAGATCTAGAGCTAGGCGAGGCACATTGTTCTTGACAGCAAAGCACAATCCCAAAAAGGAAAGTGACAAATCAGACTTTGTCAAGATTAAAAATTTCTCAAAAGTTAAACAGCAAATCTGGCCAGCATGGCGATGCCACCTGATGCCCACTGACGGGGGTGATTAAACCCTTGGATGAGGACAGGAGGTCCGCTGTACACAGTTGCTGTGATGCCGAATGGTGCCGGGGCTTCACAGTGCAGTTCAGCAGTTTCTTAAGTCTAAGCATACGGGGCCGCCTGCGGGGGGCCTAGTCCGCGAAGTGGCCGCCTTCGGCTCGGGTCATGATCTTGGGGTCCTGGAATCGAGTCCCATGTCAGGCTCCCTGCTCAGTGGGGAGCCTGCTGCTCCTTCGGCCTGCCGCTCCCCCTGCCTGTGCTCGCTCGCGCACTCTCGCAGATAAATAAATCTTAAAAATATTTAGAAACTTCTGTGCTTCAAAGGACGCTGTCAAACAACTGAAAAGCCAAGCCATGGAATGGGAGAAAGCGCTTGCAAGTCACGTATCTGATGAGGAACGTGTGTCTGGAATACATAAAGAACTCTGATGATTCAACAATAAAAATCAATAACCAATTTAAAAAACAGGCAAAGGATCTAAACTGACATGTTTCCAAAAATATACAAAGGGCTAATAAGCACATGAAAAGATGCTCAACGTCACTAATCATCTGGAAAACGCACATCAGAACCACAATGGGACAGCACTTCGCACCCACCGGACAGCCATCGTGGAAAGGACAGACAGTCACGAGTGCTGGCAGGCAGTGCCGGTGCGAGTGTAAAAGGTGCAGTCCCACGGTTCCTCAAAAGGAGGGGTCAAGGCCGTGGCTCGGGGCAGTGTGTCAGAGAAGAAAGTTTATTTATCCACATTATTTATTTATTTATCCACAGCATCTATGAGAAAAGGCCCAGGGGCAGAGGGGTTGGGGAGATGGGGAGGGAAGAAAAGCTAGAGACGAGACCATGGATGTCCACGGACGAGAACACCTCAAGGAGTGGAGGGAAGCACGGCACCAGGAAGAAACCCCAAGGCAGGTCTTCTCCCTCTTTTTTTTTTAAAGATGTATTTATTTATTTATTTGACAGAGAGAGAGCGAGCGATGGAACACAAGCAGGGGGAGTGGGAGAGGGAGAAGCAGGCTGCCCACCGAGTAGGGAGCCCAATGTGGGGCTCGATCCCAGGACCCCAGGATCATGACCTGAGCCGAAGACAGAGGCTTAACCCCCTGAGCCCCCCGGGTGCCCCTGGAGGCAGAGGAAGGTGTGGGTGGGTCTGTGTGGAGGGCAACTCTGGGAAGTGGCACGCCCCAGGGCTGGCCAGGGGGCGTAGCACAGGGGAGCTGGCAGGCTGGATGAGGTACCCAGAGGCCCCGCAATCCACCCAGAAAGTGCCTGGCTGGGTCAGACCTGAGCTCAGGATTCTCAACAGGGAGGGAGTGGGGTTTAGGAACGTCTCAGGAAGCACAGCAGGCACTGCATCTCTGGACCCGCCCTGCTCCCAGGAGTCCCCAGAACTCTACTGGGAAGGGAAGTATTTCCATAACAAGCCTGTTCGTGCACCAAGTCACGCACTTCCAGGGACAGTCCTGCCCTATGGCCTGGGCTGCTGGAGTGCCCGTGCTCTGCCTTTACCCACAGTGGCCCCCGGACGTGTACGTGGTGGTCACGCAAGAAGGTGACTATGTAGACGTGAAAAGGTATGCTGGCAGCTCCTGTACTGCCCGGATGCAGACAGGGGCCGCAGCAATGCATGCTGGGCGGCCACACTACAGCTCAGGAAAGGCACGGAGGAGCAGCTACTGGCATGGGCTGCAGGGTGGACCCCGTCCTACCACTAGGCCGCGAGGGGCTGCATCCAGGGACTCAGAGGCCGACATCCGCCAAGACCCACAGGTCCGTGCCAGGACACTGCAGGCCGACCTGCAGGGCCTGGGGAGATGGGCCCCAGCTCTGTGCCCATCAGATCGCAGCCCTGATCTCTCCTGCTGATGCGCACAGTGGTCTTGGTGGCCACGGCCAGCACCACCTGCACGCCATCATCTCTGTGTCCTCAGAGGAAGGGTCCAGCTGCCAGTCTGACAGCCTGGGTGACCTCATCCTGGCAGTGCACCCATCTCCGTTCCCCCTCCTTGGAAGAAGAGAGACAGAATCACACATCACTGGGCGGGCATGCAGCCAGCATACCCACAGTGCTTGGAGCAGCGCCCAAGGTCAGGAAGGAGGACAGTCCCGTGACCTTGGCAGGCTCCTCCTGCACTATCCTTACAGGGAGCTGGCCAGATGATGGGATGGTACGCTGTCATCTGCTCAGCTCCTGCGGCCACGTGGCAGCCCAGGGCTGCTCGCCCATCTCCACAGACAGACACGGCCAAGCGAAGCCCAGTGTCGGCACCACTCCTGAGCCATCGGCCTCATGGTGCCCAGGCCAAATGCAGCTCTCCAAAATGAACTTCTCAGCAGCCCCCACGTGGCTCGTGTGTGACACAGTGGGACTCACGTGTCACAGTGTGTTCCACCGCCCTAACTGACAGAACAGAGTGCCTCCCGCCGCAGCCCCTCACAGGTCTGGCCCTCTGCAACCCCCCTGCACCTCCCCGCAAATCTGCTGCTTTGCTAGCCTCTGCTTTTACCTTGTCCAAAACATCATACAAATGGAGTCACCAAGCACATGGCCTGTGGGTCCGCCCCCCTTCACTTAGCGAAATGCACTCAGTGTCATCTGTGTTGCTGTGCAACGCGGCAGCTCCCTCTTTGGGCCTGCTGCACCCCACCCACCGGACGCGCACCGGCTGGAAGCCCAGGACGGGCACCTGAGTGGCTCAGCTCGGAGTGATGAGAATGAAGCTGCCATAAACATCCACACGGCCCTTCTCGCTTCGAGTTTTCCGGGTGCACTTATGACAAGGGCCTACCAGGTGTCTGTTGTTCACTTTTTGGGAACGTTCCCCTTCTCTAGCAGATCTCATGTGTGTGCCTTTGTGTCCATCTGGGAATGGGAGGTGGGAAGCCATAGGGCAACCTGGCTGGAAGCAAGGATGTCAGGAGCCGGGGACGGGCGAGGGGATGCCAGAGCGACAGGTCCTCTGGCCACTTCTCCTGCAGGAGCAAGCTGCACCCTTACCTTCCCTCAGCAGCTCTGTTTTCATGCAGCAATCCTGCTTCGTCTCCCCCTTCGCCGGAACTGCCTGCTAAAGAAGAAACAGCCATCAGCCTGGGTTCACCTGCAGGCAGACTATGCAATTCTCCGCCAGGATTTCTTGAGACAGACTTCGTGTCTGGATCCAGGTAAAGACTCACTATCAGACAACCAGAGGGCTAGGGGGTGTTCAAGCCGGCAGATTAACAGTCACCTCCAGGAGGAGGAATGACACTCTGAAACCAGCCCGAGGAAACTTCTACCTAACTGTATTTTTGGAGACAGTTGTTTAAGAATAGGAACACGTTCATGCATTACTTACATACTAGAAATCTCAAATGTTTTGGTTGTTACAGGAATGCTACAAATTATATCAAAGTGCATTCTGCTGCTGACAAGAATTCATCGAATTATTTCAAATGTCTACCAAACTACAAAAAAAACTGCAGAAATGGATAAACCAAGAAAATTCAGTAAATACGTGAATGATTAAGTATTTGCTCTACTACATGGAAGCATAAATTACGAAAGGTCTTGGAATTGTTTTTCAAAAGTTCTTGCCTTTGAGAGGCTTAGGATCTGGCTGGAGAAGTGACTGTAAACACACAAAACATTCCTGAATGGGTCCCTCCAGGTGCGGCAGCAGTCATCACCATGATACCGTGGATAAGGAGAAGGGGGAGGATGTGGACCCTCCAGGCTCCCCTCTTAAGAGTTTTCAGACTCTAAGGGCACAACTCCCATAACACCTAACATCTGGAATGCATTCTCCGAAAGATACCACAACACATTCTCAGAACATTCCTACGGAACCTTGAGCTCCCTGCTGATTTCATTGAATGCCAAGCGTGGGGCCCAAGAGCAGGGGCACTGCCCTCCCCTGTCACTGTGGACCACCAAACCACCTCAAGGTCGCACAGCAGCCTCCAGTCCCATGAAGCCCCTCCTATCTCGGTGCTTCCAGAAGGCTCCCACCTGCAGTTCCTGAACAGAGCTGACTTCATCTCCCCGGGTACACAGGACAAGACAGGGAACGAGCATGGCCCAGCTCCTCCCGCGGCCCTCCCACCTTTCCCTAGAGCGTCACATGTGGCCCCACTGGTGGCTTCCAAAGTGAACCCCCTTTCAAAGGCAGACCCCCTCCTGTAATCCCTCTCTTAGCCACTCCTGCCACAGGAAGCCAGAAGTCACAGCGTCAGCAGCAAAGAAAAGTCCAGGGGCTCAGAGACTTCCTCCCAGAAGATGGGGAAGATTTCCTTGCAGGGATCAGACTTGGAGGCAGGCCTCCCCAAGCCCCAGGGTCTTCCCAGGTCACTAAGGAGAAACAAGTGTTCATTGTTGGCAGCAAAGCCATAGGGCCCAGCCTCTGCTCCACCTTCCACACTCTGACCCCAGCCGCCAGCCCCTGGACCCGGCAGCCTCTCAACAGGCCAATCACCTCATCAGACAGACTCTCCTGGGCCCTGCCTTGTTGCCCGCTTGGTGCCCCCCTCCCCAAGACATGCCATCCAGCCTGTCTGCCCGCCCCACCAACATGCAAACTCTGGGTCCCACAAGAGAGGCATGTCCTGTTCTCGGACACAGCCCCAAATATGTCGGCGACGTGCGGCATGCAGAAGGAACCAATGAGCACATGGGGCCTAAGAGGCCCCAGTAAGAAAGGCCACCGGGTCCACTTCCATGTCTGCTTCCCGCACAGCTGTAATGCCTGGGAGGATTCTCTGCAACAGCTGAGACACACAGCCAGTATCTGCTGCGTGGGCAGAGGACGGTGAGCGAGGGCAGAGCAGGGTACGGCCAGCGTGCACATCCAGAAGTCCAAAGTAAACTCAGCCCACAACCCGACCCGAAAGAACAAAACCCTCCCAACTTCAGATGCTCTCTGTGCACGGAGCCTATGTGTACTAGCAAGAAGGAACACGGTCTTCATCACCACTTCAAAGGGCTAACAACCTATAAAATCGACACCAGACCAAGAGAGGGTTGAAGGTGGAACACGTAGCCCAAACCAGTAACAAAATCCTGTACTGGCAACAGCAGAACCAAACAGAACTTCTGCACAGACTTCAAGTCCTGCCACTCTGCAGCTCGGGGTTGGGGCTGAGGAAATGCTGCCAGCACAAGGTGGGTGGCCTGAGTCTAACGGCACATGAGGACAGGGTATTGGCTTTAGCTCTCGGAACATGGTAGGGGGGGAGGGAGCTGACAGCAGCATGCACAGCTGAAGCTCCGGGCTGCCAAGGGCCCGGAAGCAAGGACACCCAGCAGCAAGCAGCACCCCATGCACAGAATGTGGGTTCCCTCCACCATTTCCCACCAAGAGAACTGAGGCTCCTGGAAGACAGGACCAGAGCCAGCAGGGGGAGGGGGGAGGGAGGGAAGTTGAAGACTCTGAGGCTCCTATAGCAGCAGGGGCTGCACCGCACCGCTGTCCACCGTCCTATCTCCCACCCCGAAAGCTCCCTACCCGAGGAGGAGGAGCTTTCCGTCCAGCTCCAGCTCCAGGTGGCCACGCCTGGGCTGGCACGCACACAGCCCGGGTGCTGGGCGGATGCCAAGCCGGGGTCACCAAGGAAGCGCTACTGAGACGCCTCCACAGAGCTGCCCTGCACAAGTTTACATCTTCAGTCAGCTACCAGCATTTACAAGGAGGAGAGTCTAGGGGCGTCTGGTGGCTCAGCTGATTGAGCGTCCAGCTCTTCGTCTTCGTTCAGGTCATGATCTCAGGTTCTAGAAACTGAGCCCCTGGGTCAGAAGACCGAGCTGGGCTGGCTCTGCTTCCCCTCCCCTGCTCATGCATTCTCCCTCTCTGACATAAATAAACCTTTAAAAAAAAAAAAAAACATTAAAAGTAGGAGAGTTTACAAAGAATCTGGGTTTACAGAGTACGGAGAGATGAGAAGCTATGGCAACACTGGCAGAGCCCAGGGATGGGCTCTTGGGACACCCCACAGATCCGAGCCCTTGATCCCCCTGCATGTGGACCCAGGAAAACCCTCTCCTGCCCTGCCCTGCCTCAGCTGCCCCCATTACTTGCCTGCCCACGAAGCTTATCAGTAGCACGTGACTTGACCCCATCCCTCCCAGGGCCTGGTCTTGGCCATGCCTCTCAGCAAGGTGGGCAGGGGGCCACGGCATCTGACCCCAGGGCCCCACGACCTCCCACAGCAATCCAGGGCAAGGCCCAGAGTGCTCAGGCCTTGCCCCATCTCCTAGCCCAACACAGCTGCATCCCAACCACCTCCGGCCCGTACCCACTCTCAAACAGTTCTCTGGGGTCCCAAGACCCTTCCAGGGGTCCAAGAGGTCAAAGCTCTATTTACTACTAGGACCCTACTTGCCTCTTTCACTGTGCTTCCTGGGGCACCTTAGCAGGAATCAAGATGATGGCACCAATTAAACGTCTAAGTGATCCTTCAATGCTGGGCACTCAGGTAGAGCCACCTTCACCTGAGAATGCCCCTGGTAAAGCAGTGAGATTATCGAACTCCCCACTGGCCTTCTCCTGAAAGCAGCAGAAGAAAGGTAAGCAAGCGGCAATCCAGGGCTACTGGCCACTCAGGAAAGGCCCGGCACAGGGCCTGGGCTGTGTCACTCACTGGGAATCTGCATTTGGAATCTGCATTTGGCCAGAGCTATGGCTACACAGACTGGGCATCTGCCAAACACTTCCTCAAAATAAACACAGTGAGCCTGTGACCTCAAAGAAAACCAATGGTATGTTGCCAGTGTCAAAATTCTGGCTTCTGAGTGGAAATGAGAATTGTGGTAAACGTGTGTCTGCCTCCATGAGCTTGACAGCCGCCCAACACCAACAGACTTGTGATGACACGGGCAATGCTATTAGGAGGTCCGATGTCTGATATCGGATAATGAAACGTGTCAACGTCTGGAAGTTCTCCACGACTCAGCGAGCCAGTGTTTCCCCAATGAGCAGCACCTGATCTTTAGACACACATGGGGGAGCGGCGTTAGGGTGCGAGGCAGGCCACGGGCTGAACCCTCACAGGGAAGGGAGGCCATCGGCGCTGCTTTGCCCTGTCAGGTCCTAGCACAGTATACTAAAGCATCCAGAATTATCTAAAAGGCTCGAAACACACGTCTATGTGAGGCCAGACCTTCTTCATATATTGCAACCAAACACCACACCCCTGCAGTCAGAGCCAGACATGAAGCAGACCAATCTGTAAAGCAATGCCGCTCTTCTGAGGTGGTTGTTTAAGAAAATAGTTACATTTCACAGAAATTATTTACCTTAACATGTAAACAACATGTTACATGCTTACCTTTGTTATTTCTAAGTATCTTTTTTTAAGCTTCAGTTCTAATTTCTTTTTTGGTAAACACCAGTAGATAGAACCCATACAACCAAGAGCCTTCTGGGGTCCTAAATAGCTTTCAGGAGTTTCACTTGGCCTTGAAGCCAATGCCCCACACCAAGGACACCAAGCTTCCCGTGTCAGAGGCCTGCTTAAAAAACCCACCTCCAGGGGCGCCTGGGTGGCTCAGAGGGTTAAGCCTCTGCCTTCGGCTCAGGTCATGGTCGCAGGGTCCTGGGATCGAGCCCCGCATCAGGCTCTCTGCTCGGCGGGGAGCCTGCTTCCTCCTCTCTCCCTGCCTGCCTCTCTGCCTACTTGTGATCTCTGTCAAATAAATAAATAAATAAATAAAATCTTAAAAGAAAAAAAAACCACCCCCAGGCGCTCACTGTCCCAAGATGCACCCAGGGCCAGCACAGCACAGCAGGCCTCCCCAGAACATTCACGAATGCACCAACAGACTACCTGTCTCCTGTCCCCACTGTCAGCCACACGTCCCTGCCATGAAATTAAGTTTCATAACTTCTTCTTCCAAAACACTCTGTTTAAAGATCACTACGTTAACACACTCTCGAATGCCAGAATTATCCACTCGTCTGTTCTGGATCTCTTTGACTGCACTCAGGAATCTTCTGAGAAGCACTAACCCACATGCCAGGCCGTGGACAAGAATAACAGTCTAGGACAAAACATCCGCATCTCTGCCTTATCTGCGCCTCCTACTTTTAAAACCCAAGCATCCTCCCTGCTCATCGCTCTAAGTGACCACTGATGATGGCACAGGACAGGGGAGGAAGACGATGCCGTCAGGGGTGGGCTCCGGCCCAGCACCCTCTTCCATTCCCCATCTTTGCCTCACCAAGGCTGCTCGGGGACCTGCGGCGAAGCCGGAGCGGGAGTCTGGGCCTCACAACTGCTAGTGCTAACGGTCCCTTCACTTGCCTGGACAGGCTCGCATCGTAACAAATTCCCAATCAGAAGAGTGCTGTGACGGCCACAGGCCGAACCACCACTGCGGGCAGGGGAGGCGCCGTACCAAGTCTGTCCAGCATATGATCAGAATGGCTCGTAACAGCAGCAACGGAGCAAGTCTTCCTGGAAAGGCAGAACGGAATAACGGAGCCCACCCGCCATGCCCCTGTTGTGCTAGAGTTAGATGTGACCTTCTAGAAAATGATATTTTGCTCTTTTGAATGTAAACCTAATGCACTAAAGAACTGACGTGGTTGGAGAAAAAAGACTGAAGATTTTTCCTTAAATGTGAGTTGGTAGATTATGATTCACACAAAAACCTAGGGGAAACGTGTCCTGGGGGTGAAGCAGAGCCTGACCCTGCCGGGCTCACTCGGCCAAGTGCACGTCCAGCAACCAAGGAGGCCGGCACTTCAGACAGCCCGAGCTGCGCACACCCAGGAACACCGGAAGTTCAGGTGTGTGACAAACCATGTTTTTAGTGTAAGCGTGTTTACCTGAACTTCAAACGCACCTGCACACCCTGTGTGTTTTCCTTGCTGAACTGAGCAACCCTGCACTGCATCCTTAAGAGTCAGCAAAAGACAGGCATCAAGGTTTCTGTAATTCTGAAGTGGCAATGTTGACTTTTTTATTCTTTTCTTTTTTTTTTTTGAGAGAGCGAGCGAGCGAGCATGAGCGGTAGGGGTGGGGGAAGAGGGAAAGAGAAAGAGAATATTAAAAGCAGGCTCCTCGATCAGCACAGAGCCCAGTGCAGGGCTCAACCTCATGACCCTGAGATCATGACCTGAGCCAAAATCAAGAATCAGACACTTAACTGACTGAACCACCCAGGGGCCCCATTTTTTAAAAAATTTTTATTTATTTATTTTGCTGACATTTTTAAAAGGCAGTGTTCTCCGCCCTTGAAATCCTATTCCTAATAGGATTATTATTATTATTATTAGAATTAATTACTAATTGATTAATAATAGGATTATTATTATTAATGAAACAATTTCTTCAACCAGCACAGAACACAGAGGAAAATAAAATACAGAGAAAAAACCCAGAGACATTACAAAGTCTTATTCCAGGGCCTTCTTCAGATACCCTCACCCATTTAACCCCACTCTGACACTTTCATCAAATGCCCGCGGGAGCAAGGCCCCTCCAGGCCTCGACCTGGACCCTGCCCACCTCAACGGTACAGAACGGGCCCAGGGTGATGTGCACAGCTGTGACCAAGGCCACCAACACACATCCATCTACCTCACAGCCAGAACGAGAGCCCCCTATGCGACAGATCGCGGGCAGCAGCTACGGCACAGTCAGGCGACGAGCCAAGTCGAACTACACGACCCTGCACAGAGCACTTCCCAGGAAAAGCACTTTCGTTGTTTTTTTGGGGGGGTTTTTTGGTTTGTTTTTATAAAGATTTTTAATTTATTTATTTGACAGACGGAGATCACAAGTAGGCAGAGGCAGGCAGAGAGAGAGGAGGAAGCAGGCTCCCCGCTGAGCAGAGAGCCCGATGCGGGGCTCGATCCCAGGACCCTGAGATCATGACCTGAGCCGAAGGCAGAGGCTTTAACCCACTGAGCCACCCAGGCGCCCCATGTGTTTTGTCTTTTAAGTCAACAAGAACAAGAGGCTTGGGGGAAGGGGAAATGCTAAGATGTAAAGACCATGAAAGCAGCGTCTGCTCTTTACGTGAGCACTAATGTGGCCGTGTCGATTCTGGTCGCATCACAGACTTTTTAGCAACACAGGACAGGAGACGGCCCTGGCATCTTTACGGCACATGGGGATATGTGTGGACATAATCTAGGTTTCAGTCAGGCTTTCTTGAGGATTAAAACAAAACCACCTTTTCTAAGTTTGTACAGCACCATCACTGTATGTGTATGTCCCTCCCTTCAAATGTAATCACAGGGGCGCCTGGAGGGCGCCTGGGGGGCTCCGTCTGCCTTCAGCTCAGGTCATGATCTCAGGGTGCTGGGATCGAGCCCGCCTCAGGCTTCATGCTCGGCGGGGAGTCTGCTTCTCCTCCTCCCTCTGGCCCTCCCCCGCCCATTCCCCTTCCCCCGCTGGTGCTCTCTCAAATAAATTAAATTTTTTAAATAACTGTTTTAATGTAATCATAAAATAAACCTGTACCAATCATCTACAACTTCAATAACCATCTGTAGGTAAAATAAAGGCAGCCGCTCTGCGACACGTGAAATTGAACGCATTTTCTTCTCAGGACAGACAAGGACCTGTGCTCTGCCACTCAGAAAGGCACTGCTCTCCGTCCACAAGTGTTTCTCCTTTGTCAGTGGACATGAAAGGACCACATCAAATGCAATTCATCATAACCCAGCGAAGTTCAATTTTACTGTATTTGATTTCAGATACCTTTTTAAAAAATAGGTTCTGCTACTCAAACAGTATAAATTACGAATGGTAAGATTTTGTGTAGAACCTGCGTTACTAGACACATGATGTGCGTCTGACTCCAGCACCTCCACCCCTCTCCCACCCGTGAGCCTCCTCACTGGCACCTGCGCGGGCCCCGCGCCCGCCCACACGGGTGAAGAGCCTCGGGCACAGTGAGGAGCGTCCCCAAGGCCACGCAGCACACCCCGCACAAGAGGCTCCAAACCCACTTTCCTAAGGCTCAGCCTCCCAGGTACCTGACCCATCAGTTTCTACCACACCGCTGATTTTTTTCCTGTTTATATAATAAATAATGACTGTTGGGGAAAGATAATCACAGAAACTCTGACATTACTCCTTAGAAGATTCCTAAAATTCAAAGACAAATAAGGGCTGGATAAATTTTTGGATAATCCATATTAAAATTATTCAAAGACAAGCCCATAAGACTAAATAATGTTATCAACTTAAACTGAAGACATGGCAGAGACACCCAGGCCACACTGCATTGGCTCGACATGGGGACGGGCCCTAGGCCGATGTGAAGGAAAGCCTTCACCACTCCACGGCAGCCTGTGGGCCCCGGAGGTCTGGACAAGGGCCAAGGCCCCAGCACCAGCCCAGGCGCAGCTCACCTCATCCACGGCCAGTTACCTCTGGACAGGTCAGACGAACAGTGTGCACGATCACAGGGACAAGCCAGGGGCCACAACGATAATTCTGGGCAAAACCCTCCTAAGCGGCCCGATTTCCCTACCACGCCTCTGCACAGCCAGCGGGAGGCAGGGGCCAAGCCTGGACCGCGGAAGCGCGGCAGGCGCCCTCCCAGCCGATCAGGCCCAGCACTCAGGCAGAACCCCGAGAAGGGCAGAGTGGTCTGAAAGGAGAACTTCGGAGGGAGAGGAGGTCATCCGTCTCAGGGCTCTGCGGCTCACTTTTCCAGAAAGCTCTGTTCTCCAGGAGATCTGAATTCCTAAAGCCCAACTGTTGATCGGGATTTCTTCACAAAGATGCAAGTGTGCAAACTACGCTGGAGATGAGTGTCTTCTCACAAATTCACTTTAACTCGCCCAATGCAACACAAACAATCTGAAGGAAAGTCTCTGTTCCCAACAATGAGGATCTCGCCACAAAAGTACCCTTATTTATGAGAGTAAAGGTGAAACCCTTAAAGTCAACAGAAATTTAAGACTGTTTCCAAATGCTCTAACCCTTAAAGCGGTGTGGAGGTCCACGGGACAGTCCCACAGGTGGTGACGACAGACCAGCCCCAAGGCGGGCGCACACGGGCCAGGCCAGCGAAAGGAGCTGATGTGCACACACACTTCACGACAGTCGGTCCCCTAACACAGAGGTCTCCCATACAAATACAAATGCCAAGGTCAAGACACCCTGGTACACAGGCCCCAAACCCTACTGGGTGCATGTGGAGCCAGCGCTGTGTTCTCATCTTAGGATCAGAAGGGGCTCTCCCGGCCCTGGTGGCAGGAGCACTTTCGAGGCCCCCCCCAACCCTGACCGCCGCAGCCTTCTCACAGATCAGCTCCCGCCCTCCTGAAGGCTCCCGCCGCTCTGCCTCCATGCATGTGTCATTCAGAACTCCTACTTCAAGCACCAATGTTGAGAAGGTTAACTCCTTTTTTTTTTTTTTTGAAGATTTTATTTATTTACTCATGAGAGAGAGAGAGAGAGGCAGAGGCAGAAGGAGAAGCAGGCTCCCTGCCAAGCAGGGAGCCTGATTCAGGGCTCCATCCCAGAACCCTGAGATCAGGACCTGAGCCGAAGGCAGACGCTTAACCATCTGAGGCCCCCAAGTGCCCCGAGAAGGTTAACTCTTTAACGGCTACACACACACATACACATAGACACACACATGCACACACCCCTTATGTTCGAAAGGAGTCAAAGCCATTTCAGAAGGAATCGGAGACGCTGACCAGCATGCTGCCCGCGATAGAGTCAGGCACAAGAGTGGCCTGTGCTATGGGGGGGGTGTGTTAAAGGCCATGTCCTCCCGTGCAACTGCCACCTCCTCCATGCAGCCTCAAAGCACCCAACCCTGGTATTTGGCCGGGGGGGGGGGGGCAGCTTTCATATATTATCTACCAGAGCTGTGAAGATAACCAACAATGGCAAAACACTAAGAAAACGGAAGGAAAAAACCTCTCTGAACACTTTATCTTCACTTGAAGTACGTGCTTGCTGGACTCATCTCTGCAGTTCCACAGGGGGGCTTGCTTCTCCATTCCACAACTAGGAGACTGTGCGCAGAGAGGCCTTTCTCCCCCAACAAAGAGCATACCACTCCCGGGCTCTGAGACGCCAGCACTGGAGGCCGCCCGAGGCCTCCCCCAGGCAGCGCAGACACCAGGCCTTCTCTCCCTGTGGCTGGAGACGGCGTTCCGGCCCAGCCGGAGAATGCCAACTCCAACCTGCCATCTGCTCCTCTCTGCTTCAGGGCTCCGCCCGAGATCTGGACCAGAGACGGCATCTTCTCGAGAACCGCATGAGCACCAATACGCTTCCACCACCAGACAGGTTCCCAAAGACGGGATGATTCTTCTGCTCAGGAAACTTGTGAGATGTGGAGCGCTATCTGCCCACCCCCTAATTTTCAACTGGTTTCCACATACCAATTTCACTAGCTAATTATCAAAAGGGTGGGAAGAAAAAGAATGAATCCTTTCAATATCTGATAGATTTCCTTCTCCTTCTTTTGTCTTTTTGTGTCTTCCCTTTGGCAGCAAAAGGAGTTAGTTCCTAAATTTGGAAAATACAATTACTATCCAAAGTAGCCCCAGAAATTACATTTAAGGGACTATGAAATATCGGAACAGATTCCTTTTCCATCTGCCGCTTAACCCTTAATTGGCCTCTCTGCAAAGGAGGCCACCGAAGGCGCCACGCGCTCCCATTCCCTGACCAAGAGCTCTCCTGGCCCCTGTGATTTTCCAGAGCGCCAAACCGACTGCACGCCACGCTGCAGCACCTCTCCCACGGGTGACGCTGACATTTCTCCGTGAGAGGTGGGCTGTGCTCCCTCACCTTTAACAAGATGGGCCTTTGTGACAGCCTGGAACTGAGACTACGGCTACAGTGGGCTGCGTGGTGTCTGAGGCCAGGTCACACACATGCCATGCCTGTGGCCGGCTGTGGGCATTCCAGCCAGTGGCGCACGTGCCCAGCACCGACCACCAGAACTGCACGTGAACAAGCCTTCAGATGACACACCACCCCCAATGGCCAAGTCCTCCAGCTGAGGTCCCAGGCTCAAGGACCAGAAAAAAGCCGTCCACCGCTGCCCGGTCTCACCTGCTGGAATCAAGAGGGGTAACAAGCCATTGCTGTCGTTCTGAGACGCTACATTTCCAGGTAGCATGCGAAGCAGCAACAGACAACTCCAACAGTGCCCTTCTCCTCTGTGTCCCTTCCAGGGTCACAGCAAACACAGCTCTGGGCCTGGGCCCCGCAGCAGAGGGGGTACCCGTGGAACCTGACTTCCAGAGAAGACTCCACACGCTGTGAAATGGAGCAGGTGCCACGGACACCCACAGGGAACAGGTGGCCTCTCCTACTCTGAACCCCGGACCCACAGTGCCCAGCACCTGGACCTCCAGGAGTTACGGCATGCAGGTCTGTGGAGGAGAACACAATCAGCCCCGGCCAGAACAAGCTCTTGAGATGTCACTGGCCAAGTGCTGGGCTACAGGGGTATGTGTTCTGAAGGAATAAACCAGGGAACGGGGTCACACAATGTTTACTCTCAATCCGACTTTCCACACAGCGAACACATTTAACACACAGTTCTTACCACAAATGAGATGCTGATTTTCTAGTTCATACATCAGTCTCTTAGGAATGCAGACAGTGCAACTGCCACAGTTTGGTTTACTTACAAAATCAAGTTTCCAGACCTGCAAAGGTGACACCTGCCTTCCATGGGGACCTTCTGCCTGATTACCATGCTGACAGCTCCCACCCCACACAGCAGTGCAGGGTTCTCTGCGTGGCTAAGCAACTGACCAGTGGTGGGTCTGGGTGCGCCTGGTGCCATCAGGTGTTCACAGGGCCCACAACGCAACATGACACTGTGGAGACTCACCATCTGTGAAACTGGACAGCATCTACTCCATCTCCCCTAATTTAACTTGGAGTCCACCAGAAATCAGAATGCCTCACTGGCAGAAGGGCACAGAGTGGAGACAACGGGACCACAAGGATGAAGCAGTCAGTGGTGCACCTCACGCAGTCCCAGGCACGTGTAGGCCCATCCACCAGCGATGCCAGCCTCTAGCACAGTGACCGCCCTATAAAACCAGAGGAATTCAGTTCCACTCCAAAGATCTAACTCTTACTTCTCTATTTCAACCAAATTTCTCATAACATAAAACTACACTAGGGAGGGAGGCACCTGGGTGGCTCAGTCGTTAAGCGTCCGCCTTCAGCTCATGTCATGATCCCGGGCTCCCTGCTCAGCAGGAAGCCTGCTAGCCCCTCTCCTAGACCCCCTGCTTGTGTTCCTACTCTCGTTGTGTTTCTGTCAAGTAAATAAATAAAATCTTTATTTTTTTTAACGATTTTATTTATTTACTTGACAGAGATCACAAGTAGGCGGAGAGGCAGGCAGAGGGGGAGGAGGAAGCAGGCTCCCCGCTGAGCAGAGAACCTGATGCGGGGCTCGATCCCAGGACCCTGAGATCATGACCTGAGCTGAAGGCAGAGGCTTTAACGCACTGAGCCACCCAAACACCCCTAAATAAAATCTTTAAAGAAAACTATTATGGGGGGAATCGCTCAACATTGTATCATTTGCTAAAACTTAGGTTATCAAAAATAAAAAGTGGGGCACTTGGGTGGCTCAGTTGGTTAAATGACGGCCTCCGTCTCAGGTCATGATCCTGGAGTCCCAGGATCGAGTCCCACATCCGGCTCCCCACTCGGCAGGGAGTCTGCTTCTCCTGCTGACCTCTCTCCTCTCATGCTCTCTCTCTCAAAGAAATAGAATCTTTAAAAAATAAATAAATAAAAATAAAAAGTAAAACGGGCAACACAGCTCATAAATACTTTTACCCTAAAAAATTCAGTAACAGAAATCCACAAGGTAGGACATTCTGCAAGACCACTAACATGGTTTCCTCAGCACAGAGGGTGGCGGGGTGGGTCACAGGGCTGTTCCCCACACCAGATATTAAAGATAACAATCAAAAGCGAAGTGTGGATTCTGCTAGGACCCTGATTTGAGCACACCAAATATAAAATGACATTGTGACATAACTGGAAGGAAATAAAACAGATGATACCAAGCAATCACTTCAAACTTTGTTACGTGTGAGAACAACTTCATAGTATGGAAAAGATGTCTGCACTTTTTTTAAAGCAGGCTCCACGCCCAGTGTGGAGCCCAACACGGGGCTTGGACTCACAAAGATCTGAGATCAAGACCTAAGCTGAGAGCCGGAGTTGGCTGGGGACTGACCAAGCCCCCCAGGCACCCCAGATATCTGCATTTTTAAAGACGCATACTCAGGGTTGAGAGGTAAAAACTTCATACCTACGGTGTGCTTTAAGATACCTGAACAACAACAAAAAGGAAGACAGAGAAGGAAGAAAAGGAGCGAGGAACCACGTGGCAAAACCTTGACAATGATCACGGAATTGTAAGTCGTCTACTTATGCATATGATGGAAATTTAAATCCTTCATAAAATACTAATGAAAAACTAGTTCTAAAATACACATGAAATCTGTATCAGAAAGGAAAAGTGCACCCCCCCCAACATCCCTGCACAGCCCACCGCGAGCCCTGCGGTTCCAGCCACATACCGCACAGCAGGACCGGCACCGTCACACAGTTCACACTCACGGTCTTCCCCCTTGACTCGAGTGGGTCCGACTTCACAAAACCCAGCTGAGGGCTGAGAGGCTGCAGAGTGCTCACAATGGTAGGTAACACGTAATAAATCTCGGCTATTATCACTACTCAATGTATTTAGTACCTAAGTCACAAAGAAATGTCTTAATATCTGCCATGTGCCAGACATACACTTGTCACTCAGCCCCCAAATTCAACTGTTGCAACAGCCCCCAACCCCAGCGAGCTCCACGCACCCTACCTGCCCCAGGGACCCCAGTCCCCTGAATCTGCCACTGCTCTTTCCTCTCCATCCATGCCCTCACTTCCCTTTTCCAAAGATCCCATTACTGTCGCTGCTTAAAGGCTCTGCAGGACCTGTTCTCAAGCGGGTGAGTCCAGTCCACCGCTCAGGCCAGCTCCTCTCAGGCTGCCACACCCACACCAGCTCTCTGGCTTGAGACTTAAGGACCCCCACGAGTCTACAATACCTCACTCTTTTGAAAGGGGCCCCAGCCCCACCAGCACACGCCCACTCCCCCCCCATCACCTGCTGTGAGGCCAGCCCCACCCCAAGCGCTCACAGGACTTGCTTCACTGGAGCCCGAGAGCACCACTCACGGCCAACACCCACGGCAGGAACACACTCCAGGTGAACGTACAAGGTCATCGGATTCTTCCCCAAAGCAAAACACACCTCTAAAAGAACATCTTCTCATTTCTTAATGTTATAAGACATCCCTTCTAAAGTAAGAAGAAATTGTTTAGAAAGAACCGTATGACAAAAGGCCATTAGAAGCACCCCTATTTCTGATACCCGAGGTCCGTACAAACGCACGCTACGGGTGCCAGCAAAGGGCCTTCCCAACACCATTCTGCACGCCGAGCAGAGCAGCCCACGGTGCCCTACGAGTCCCGTCCGATGCCTTCTCCACAGCTGCCCACAGTCCAGGCGACCTTCTCTGCCTATTCTGCACTTCAACTGAATCAGCAATTTCCTGTAGATTTTTAGTAAACTGTGCTTCGTTTGGATCTCAGGAAAAGTAACATTTTAAAACCTCCTGTATTAAAGGAGTAAGGAAACAAAATGACCAGAGCCAAGGAGGCACAGAGCCATGATCCCTGACTGCCGGGGGACGGCACCCACTCCACACCTACGAGCACGGCCCTGGTCAAGGCGATGAGCCCCGACGAGTGCTGGCAGCGCTGTGGAGAAGCCGATGGGCATCAGACGACGTGGCTGCTGCGGAGAACAAACTAGTGGCTCCTCAAAAAAGTTAAAGAATCATCGTGTGACTCAGCAGTTCTGTTCCTGAGTTCGTACTCCAAAAACTGAAAACAGACACTCACACTTGCACACAAATGCTCGCAGAGGCACTCTTCAAAATAACCTGAAGAGGGCCGCCTGGGGGTCTCAGTCAGTTAGGTGGTCAATTCTGGACCTCAGCTCAGGCCTTGATCCCAGGGTCACAGATTCGGGCCCTGCATTGGAGCCTACTTTAAAAAAAAAGTCAAACGATGGACAAAACTCATGTGTTCATCAGCAGATGAACACACAAAACACGGTTCGTGCATGCAACGGAGTATGAAGTTCTGGCCCCAGCGACAACGTGGGTGACCTCTGAGGACATTATGCTGAGTAAGACGCCAGACACGAAATGACAACTCTACTTACACGAAAGATCTAGTTTAGACAAATTCATAGAGACAAAAAAAAGGAAAGGGGAGTTATTGCTTAATGGGCACGTAGTCTGTACTTGGGGTGATGAGAATGTTTTATAAAGACAGAAATGATGGCTGCACAACCCTGGAAACATACTTAGTGCAAAAAGTAGACTTAAAAATGGCTGAAATGGGTGGCTCAGTGGGTTAAGCCTCTGCTTTTGGCTCAGGTCGTGGTCTCAGGGTCCTGGGATCGAGCCCCGCATGGGGCTCTCTGCTCAGCAGGGAGCCTGCTTCCCGCCCCCCCCGCCCCCGCCTCTCTGCCTGCTTGTGATCTCTCTCTCTCTCTCTCTCTCTCTCTCTGTTAAATAAATAAATAAAATCTTCTAAAAAAATAAAAATAAATTTTAAAAATGGCTGAAATGATGGCTGGGGGGCTCAGTTGGTTAAGCGTCTGCCTTTGGTTCAGGTTATGATTGAAGAGTCCCGGGATCGAGTCCCACATTGGGCTCCCTGCTCAGCACAGAGCCTGCTTCTCCCTCTGACCCTTCCCGATGTGTGCTCGCTCACTCTCTCTTTCTCTCACACACACAAATAAATAAATTTTAAAAGTGGCTGACATGAAAAGACTTACGTTTAAGTATATTTTACCAGAATAAGAAAAAAGAAGGGGGAAAAGATTGAGAGGTGTGCCAGGATACCCTTACCGATGTAACCAGGGACCACTGTAACCAAGCCAGGGCCGTTCTCAGGGAGGCCTCCTTTACAAGGAGATCGATGCAGAATACAAATCAGAATAGAATAAATACTATTTTTGTAGCAAAAGAACAGGATTAGCACACCAGTACTGACAGCATGACGTTATAAACTGTATTCTTTTTAAAAAGAGACACACTGATCTCCTGGCGTGGACAGCCATATTACAGCTGCAGGAGACACACACCAACATGTCCCGCAGCGGCAGGCCATCTGGGAGGCAACCTGGACTCAAGCAGCTCTTTCATCACATTTGCAACTTTCCTATGAAGTCTGACAGTGTTTCAAAAGAAAAAGGAAAGCAACCCTACAGACAGAAAAAAGTGAATCTGATTTTCAAAAGGAAAACCGATATATATACTGCGTGCTTTTACGTATTTTTTTTTTAAATATTTTATTTATTTATCCGACAGACAGAGATCACAAGCAGGCAGAGAGGCAGGCAGAGAGAGAGGGGGAAGCAGGCTCCCCGCTGAGCAGAGAGCCCAACGCGGGGTTCGATCCCAGGACCCTGAGATCATGACCTGAGCCGAAAGCAGAGGCTTTAACCCACTGAGCCACCCAGGCGCCCCTGCTTTTACGTTTTTAAATGAGGTAAAGAAAATGAGTCGGGAAAAATTAAACAGTAAACACTGCCTATAAGGCAACTACTTTAACCTCTCCTGCAGGGCCTTTCACACCATGTCCGTGCAGGTGCGCCCACCCCGGCACAGCGGAGCAGACCGCACCGACAGCGTGCCTCACGGACGGCTGGGAAACCATCTCGCCCTTAACTAAGGTGAGCAAATGAGCCAATGCCGTCACAGTCGAGGCTGTGGCAGTGGGCCCCTGGCGTGCTCTGTGCGCTCACCCCCAACACAGGACCCGACTGACAGACACACAGGCCGTCCCCAACATCTGAGCATCGTAAACAATCCTGAAGTGAACACCTTCACTTAATATCCTCCTGTGCACACAGTCCTCTGCAAACCTCTCTAGGACAGTTGTGAAACAAGGAACAGCGCTAGAAATTACAGCTCCGAGTGCCGTAGGTCTCAACAGGCGTCCTGGACAGAGAGCGTCTTTCTCCTTCTTAAGACTGAACTACTTTTAAAACGTTTTGGAAAATAACTCCCTATCCTTCTCATGTTGATCTATGCTAAATCCAGGATCCAGTCTCAACCGTGAGAGGAAGGAACCTTTTCCCTGTCCCAGCCCCACTTTGCCAGGAGCAGAAGCCCCAGGCCCACGGGACAAACAGTGGGAGGCCGGACTGCATGTCTATCCCAGACACAAGCACAACAGGCAGGGCGGCCCGAAGAGCAGATCCGAGAAGACGTGAGGCCCTGACGTGATCAGAAACACTTCCTCCCCGCCGACCTCAAAGGCTCGCATCACTGAACGTCCCTGGTTTTAGACTAAATCATTAAGCAGCAATTTAGTTGATTCCCAGCACCCTAATACCGTGTGCCTGCAAGGGCACCTGAACCTCTGCTGTTTTCCGAGCCAACTCAAGATGATGATGCCACCCAGCACTGCACAACTCTGATCTGCATCTGTTTGCCTGAAGTCCAAACTTAAACAGAGTCAGTCGCATTACCAAACAGACGTCTATGGGACACGCCATGAGCCACAACGCCCCTTCTCTCCGGGGGCTCCACGGACATGCCTGCGCACTGCTGTGTCACCTTAATGTGCCTGCCCGTGACAGAGCATCGGCTCTCCCTACAGGAACCGTCTCTTGTCCATAATGCTCTTTTAACAACGATTCAAATTAATGCAGTATACTCTATGTCCTTGCTTGACCCCACAATAGCACTTTCCTGACCTGACTTTAACACAGTCTCTGAAATGAGAATGCCGGGGTGCCTAGGGGGCTCAGTCAGTTAAGCCTCTGCCTTCCGGTCTGGTCATGACCCCAGGGTCCTGGGATCCAGCCCCGCGTCAGGCTCCCTGCTCAGAGGGGAGCCTGCTTCTCTCTCTCCGTCTGCCTGTTTCTCCCCCATGCTTGTGCTCTGTCAAATAAATAAACAAAATCTTAAAAAAAAAGAAGAAGAAAAAGAAGAAGAAATGAGAATGCCTATCAAATGGTGAGCTCACTAACCCACGTTAAGAGGGGCCCTATGGGACAGAAACATGATTCCGGCTTTTATGCTTATCACCATAACTGTATCGAGTGGCAGAACTGGGTGATGCATGAAACACAGCATGAGAAATCACTGAGAATTCACAGAGGTGAGATTGGGGAGATCATCTGCCTTTAGGGTGACTGTTATTTCTTTTTCTTTAAGATTTATTTATTTATTTTAGAGAGTGACAGCACAAGCAGGAGGGGCAGAGAGAGAGGGAAAGAGAATCTTAAGCAGACTCCACGCAGAACACGGAGCCCAAAGCGGGGCCCAATCTCACGACCATGGCGTCACGACCTGAGCTGAAACCGAGAGTCGAATCCTTAACCAAAAGAGCCACCCAGGCTCCCCAGGGTGACTCTTATTTCTATTGGCACCATGAACTAAACTGCCTGGTGCAGCAGGGGCGGGGGGGGGGCAGTCACCCATGCAGGGTAGCCCTCCCCTTAGACTATGATGCGCCAACCCTCCAACCATGCGGGTCTGGGCCTCCGTGGAGCATCCCCCCAGGGTAGCTTGCAGCTATCTGACAAAGGCATCTCAGCACAAGGAGACCCTAACCCCCAAGTTCCTGGTTATGTGAGGCAATGCATCCCCTTCTCCCGCTGAAACTCAGTGAGGTTCATTTCTACCACCTGGTTCCACCTCTTTCTCCACCGAGGCAAATGGAGGCCCCAGTGTTTCCCATGCATGCCGCCTAGTTTATTAGGGAGCACAGCATGTGACCAGCAAGGCCCCCAGAAAGCTAAAACTGGGCAGTGGGAAGATGTCTGCCACCACAGACTGAACCAGAAATGGATAAAACCAAATTTATAAACAGAGAAAAAATATCATGACTTCTTAGACATCATAAATTTTTGATCAAGAACAATAAGAAAGCATTATTTCCTCACAAAACACAAAAAGCGTTGGTATTTAAGAAGACAAACCAGTTCACTTGAAATATTTAACTTTCTAAGATTCTGAAGTATTTTATAAATCCCAAACCCAGTGACTACTGTAATGGAAAATGATTTTTACTGTTTCAGCAGTATCCTGCAACATAAAAACAGGGATTGGCATAAACACACACCAACCCCTGGGCTCACTCTTAAGTCCCAAACTTAGATAAGCAAAATGTCTCACTATCGAGAGGCCTCAGTGGTCACGGGGAGAGCACAAAAGTCAGATCCAGTTGGTCCAAGTCTCACAGAGAAACAAGAATGAGTGTGTTGAACACAGCAGCTCTGCGTGCTTTGAGGCTGTCTTGAAGGATGACACAGAGGCTTCCCAGAGACACTGTGGCTACAACCCAGCAACTGGGAAATACCAGGGTAGTGGATGATCTGGAATTTCTGGAGAAAATGTCAACATTTTTGTTGCCACCAATAATGAAGGAATGTAAGTAGAAGTAGTTTGTGCTGACACTATATCCATAATATATTAAGCCAAACTGTCTTTCCTCAAGAATACCAATTACTGGGGCACCCGGGTGGCTCAGTGGGTTAAGCGTCTGCCTTCGCCTCAGGTCGTGATCTCAGGGTCCTGGGATGAAGCCCCACATCGGGCTCTCTGCTCGACAGGGAGCCTGCTTCCTCCTCTCTCTCTCTGCCTGCCTCTCTGCCTACTTGTGATCTCTCTCTGTCAAATAAATAAATAAAAATTGAGAAAAAAAAAAGAATACTAATTATTCTTGGACCAAAAAAGAAAAAATCTGTAGGATATGCAATACAGATACAAAATTTTAGCAAAATCCCAGAGCTCAGGCTGAGTCGGTTCTCAGGATTCCAGCTGATTCCTGCACACGGGAGTGCTGGTTACACTCACGGCAAACCAATGACACCATGGGGTGTGAGACAGAACTGCACGTGTCCCTCAGACAGAGGGCTCTCTGCAAAGTGGCAGTGCTAGTGTCTCTCATCTACCACAGCTGCTAAGAAAACCTGATGGACACTAATCTTTTAAAGCCAAACGGTACTAATTAAAAACACTAACATTTCATGCAGAATGTAAACGGTGCAATTTCGAGCTTCCTTAATGGATTATTCCATGTGATACATCAATATATAATTAAAAGGTGATCAGCATGATGTTTCTAATAGCATAAGCAACACAAATCTCCACAAGTTAAGACTTCCAAATATCTGACTGGACAATAATTTCATCAGTCACGACAGGACTCTGTGAAAGAAAATCAACCATTGCTTGGGGCGCCTGGGGGCTCAGTCGGTTGGCGCATCTGCTTTCGGCTCAGTCATGATCCCGGGGTCCTGGGATCGAGCCCCATGTCCGGCTCCCTGCTTGGTGGAGAGCCTGCTTCTCCCTCTCCCCTGCTTGTGCGCTCTCACTCTCTCTCTCAAATAAATAAAATCTTTTAAAAATGTATCTACCATGGTCTATGAAAATTCTTGGTTTTTCTTAAATACATATAAAAGAGACGTGAAAAGATAAGAACATAAGACAGGGTGAGAGCATGTCAAACGGCAGAAAGAGCGCAGCTGCGGCAGTTGCTGGAGGTGGGGAGAAGCCCCATGCACGAACGTACAGGTGCAACGGCTGCAGGCAGAGCGGCGCCGTCACAGGAGCGCTGGGGACACTCGAGGACCCTGAGATGAGGAACCCATTCTAAGCCTAACTCCAAGACCAGGAATCACAGAAGAGAGGCTTTACAGATTTAACTACCAAAATATTTCAAACATTTCTGTGGCAAAATAAAGAAGTAAACTCTAAGACTGAAACAATGTGCGCAGTACCTTCAAGGTCACTCAACCCGGGACGGGGGAGAACTAGTAACTCCAAGTCAGGTTTTAGAGAAAAAGGCAACCCACAAAATAACAGGCAAGAGACTAAGGCACATCCCCATGGCCACCAGACACACAACAGCAGGACTACACAGAAAGCAAGCATGCTGTAGGTGTTCTAAGAAAATACAGAACAGACACAGAGGCAACGATCTCTAGCAAAGTAGGAAATAAGCCCAGCAACATATGTGATTAAAAATAATCACATATCCAATGACCCCGTGAGAACTACCCCGGGAATGCAAGGTTGGTTTAACCCAGGAAAATCAATCAACTAGGGGCACCCGGGTGGCTCAGTGGGTTGAGCCTCTGCCTTCGGCTCAGGTCATGATCTCAGGGTCCTGGGATTGAGCCCCGCATCGGGCTCTCTGCTCAGCAGGGAGCCTGCTTCCTCCTCTCTGCCTGCCTCTCTGCCTGCTTGTGATCTCTGACTGTCAAATAAATAAATAAAATCTTAAAAAAGAAAAAGAAAAAAGAAAAAGCATTTGACAAAATTCTTTCATGATCTGCAACGATGCATTGGGGTCTCTAGTCAATGCAACATGGGAGAGAAGGAAGAGGAGGTCTAATACAAATAACAGAAAGTAAGTGAGGGGCGCCTGGGTGGCTCAGTCAGTTAAGCCTCTGCCTTCGGCTCAGGTCATGATCCCAGCGTGCTGGGATCGAGCCCCGCGTCAGGCTCCCTGCTCAGTGGAAAGCCTGCTTCCTCTCCCCACCGCCTGCTGCTCTGCCTACTTGTGCGCTCTCTCTCTGTCAAATAAATAAATCTTAAAAAAAAAGAAAGAAAGAAAAGTAAGTGACCCATACATAATCCTACCACCAATAGTAAATATCTTAGTAGATTCCTTACAAATTGTATACATAAACAGAGTATAAATATACTTGTTTTTAATCCATTTTCTTCACTGAGCCTGATGATAAAGGGCTCTATAACGTCATTTGCAAGACACGCAACAGTGCTGTATCTCTCGCTGCCGCCAACTCTGCTCAGCTCTGGCCAACGCCACTGAAGCTAAGCGTGTGCCCAGCAAAGGAGGGTTCTCAGTCGAGCTCCCTCATGTGCTCGCTGTGTCGTGTGCCTCCTGTGTTTTCCACCAAACCCTATAGCTCCCTTCTTACTGTAAATCACCCCATCCCCAATGCCAGGACCTAGAATAGTCTACTAACTCACTTCTCTGACTCCAAGGTCTGTCTTTTCCTGCTTACTATCTATTGTACAATTAAAGTTATCTTTTGAGAGCTACGACCTCACCACAGTCTGAAAATACCCAGTTTTCTGAAACTGCACACGGGCTCCAGCTCACACCTCCCAGCGCAGCGCAAAGGCCACTCTGGCACTCGAGCCCAGGAGTCCACTGGCCAAATCAAGCCCAGGCCCGTTTTTATACTTCCCCTAAGCTAAAAATGGTTTTTGTACATTTCTTTAGTCATAAAAATTTTTAATTTTTTGTAAGATTTTATTTGAGAGAGAAAAAGTGAAAGAGTGAGCACAAGCAAGGGGGGGCTGCGGGGGGGGGTCCCAAGCAGACCCCCTGCTGAGCACGGAGCCTGACACGGGGCTCGATATCAGGGTGCTGAGATCACAACCCGAGCCAAAACCAAGAGTCAGATGCTCAACTGACTGAGCCACCAGCCGCCCTCGTTATAAATTTTTTTTAATGCATTAAAAACTGCATGTGGGCTGCACATTTCACCCTTTCCATGAAAAGTCTGACCCCTGACCTAGCCCAACGATTTTTAGGCCCCCAAACAGCCTGTCAAACAGCCATAAGTGCGGGCTGCATCAGGCTACCAAGAATGGCTTGAAGACAGCCTCTGAATCTCTGGCCGCTGGCTGTGTCCATTGCCCAGCTTTGGTCCTCAAAGATCCAATTCTGCCCCTCAGCCTTGCAAGGCCCCCGTGGTTCTTCTGGCTTATCGCACGCAGCACTGAGGCTGCCTACACAGCTCCGTCTCCTCCTCAGAAGGGGAGCCCCTAAGAAGCACGGACTTTGATGTATTCATCTGTGGGACCCAGCATCTAGCATAAGACTGGTACCTAACACATGTTCCAGGACTTTTAAACACATTTAAAAGCGTTTTGATGATTAAATATAAAACCCAGGCCTCTGACACCAAGGGACGGTCACACGGTAACAGGAAGAGTGCACAAAGTAACGCACAACGGGCCCCCCAGGTGGCCCGAACTTGCTCTTCAAGGCTGGACGCAAGAGCAAAGGGCACCAGAGAAGGACTCTAGACTGAGAGCTGAGCGTTCTGGGACATGTGCTGCGCACAGGTGAGCTGGAGGGCTGGGAGAGCGGCAGAGGCTGGAGAGTTCACGGCGGGCTTTCATTTCTACCATCTTGACAGTCCTGGATACATGTCAGTAAATCCAGCCAAAATTTCTTTTGGCTCCTAGAATATTCTTTTTAAAATAGGGCTGCATGAAGAGACAGGTCCTCGTGTCTGGGATTTATCGGGGGCACAGGTGTACAGCTTTTATCGAGTGTCCACTACACAGCAAGTGCGCTGTCTTCAGGGCCCACTGTGCTCCAAGACTAAGGCCCAGATCTTTGAGCTTTAGAAATTCTCCCTGCCAGGCCCCCGCATCTCTCTATCACCCATTTCCTCTGACCGTACATCAGAGAGCAGGTAGAGAGCCGCTCTAACTGGCGAGCACCCCTCTCTGCCCCCTGGGTGAGTCAGACCGTGCGCTCTACCCCAGGACAAAAGACTGGTCTGCCCTACATCACTGGTTTCAACTGCAGGCTCCTGAGAACAGTGGAGTCACCAGAAAGGAACCATAAATTTGCAGGCCCTCCGAGTATTGGCCGTGGGCTAAATAAATAATGTGTTACCACATACACAAAGCTATTTTTTCCTGTAAGTAATATTACTATATTCACAGTAATTTTGTCCTTTTCTATCCTCTCAATCAATACATACTTTTTCACAATGACTACCAGGACAGTAGCTTCAAAATTCTTTTGATGCGAGAAAGAAGTTTTTAATATACTGAGAAAAACTGGTCATCTCTGATACAGGCTCCAGTTACCGATACAGAGGGCAGTTTCTGAAACTCACCAGCCCTCAGCCCCCTGCACAGCAGCCCCCCAGTTTAATTCTGAGTTGCTTCGTATCCACCTTCTCAGCACTGTGAGGCCACACGGCACAGTGTCGGAGCACTGGCCTGAGGGAGAGCCAGCAGGAACTGACCACTACCTCCGGGCACATCCTCAGAGCCAGAGCTCAACAATGGCTCCAGCCCTCCCACCAATTAAAGTGCGGCTTTCTGCACTTACATACTTGGGCTTATATACCAAGGAAAAGGAGAAGCCTGTTACTTTTTTCAGATCAGGAGAGTAACTCAAGCAACAATCCTGGCTGAAATACCATGAATATAAAAGTAGCAGAAGACAGAGGTGGGAGACTAAACCGGGGGAAGGTCACCAAAGAATGCCACCATATGAGCACATATAAAACAGGTGCTCGGTAAATAAGTATCCGCTGGGAAATCAGTTCTTACAGTCTGAAGGGTAGCATTCTACAAAGTGGGGCTGCGCTGGCCTGAAAGGAAGATGTGGCCTTTGCGATGCACAGTCCCTGTAAAAATGCTTGGAAAAATCCCCGATGGCAACAGCATTCTGGCTCATTAGAACACAGGCACCATCTGGTGGTTAAAAGAATTAAGTGCAGGCTACAGGCAGAAAGCCCAGAAATACATTAAGAAATTTCCCTTATAGGGGCTCCTGGGTGGCTCAGTGATTTAAGTCTCTGCCTTCAGCTCAGGTCATGATCCCAGAGTCCTGGGATCGAGCCCCACATCGGGCTCTTTGCTCAACAGGGAGCCTGCTTCCCATTCTCTCTCTGCCTACCTCTCTGCCTACTTGTGATCTGTCAAATAAATAAATAAAATCTTTAAAAAAAAAAAAGAAATTTCCCTTATAATCAGAGTGATTCTTGGAAAAAGACCACATTCCTAATCATATCAGATATTAAAAAAAAAATTTCCACAATACTGCTCTGTAACAGGATTGAAACATGAGAAAAACACATTTAGAGCTGAATTTCATTCAAAACCCCTATTTTGACAAAAAGACTGAGTATGGTAAAGAAAGTAAGCCAAGAGCTGAGTATTTTGAAGCATATGACACAGAAGAGTGGAATTTATTCCCATCAGAATGTAAGCCCTATGAGAAACAAGAACAGTCCTGGGTTTTTTCACTGCTGGACTACTAAGACCTTCACTTTTTTTTTTTTTTTTAAGATTTTATTTATTTATTTGACAGAGAGAGATCACAGTAGACAGAGGGGCAGGCAGAGAGAGAGAGAGGGAAGCAGGCTCCCTGCCGAGCAGAGAGCCCGATGCAGGACTCGATCCCAGGACCCTGAGACCATGACCCGAGCCGAAGGCAGCGGCTCAACCCACTGAGCCACCCAGGCGCCCCCTAAGACCTTCACTTTACAATAAAACAGTCGTTCTCAAACCTTCCAGTCCCAAGACCGCGTCACGCTCTAGAGAGTGACGAGCGCCCGAGAAAGATTTTGCTCCTACAGGTCATGGCTGTTGATATTTACCGGGTCACAAATAAAAACTGAGAGAATCTTAAAATCACTGGCATCTCCTTTAAAAATAACAACACACACATTACATGTTAACATAAAGTGTTTTTTTAAGAAGTAATTTTCACAAAAGAAAGAGTGTGAGTTGTCACTGTTTTACAAGTTTGCAAATATCTCTTCTGGCTCAAGAGCTAGATTCTCACACGTCCTGCATCATGGAGCCGCCCCCTGGAAGCGTGCACTCGGGACCCCTGGCAGACAAGAGCGGGAAAGGGGAATGACGTCTTAGTATTTTTTTTTTTTAATATTTTATTTATTTGACAGACAGAGATCACAAGTAGGCAGAGAGGCAGGCAGAGAGAGAGAGGGAAGCAGGTTCCCCGCCGAGCAGAGAGCCCGACGCGGGGCTCGATCCCAGGACCCCGGGACCATGACCCGAGCTGAAAGCAGAGGCTTTAACCCACTGAGCCACCCAGGCGCCCCACGTCTTAGTATTAGTACAAAGACAGTTTGACCTTACAGGCCTGGAGGAGCGTGGGGACGTACGTGCTCCTGTGACTAGGACACGGCAGGTGCTGATGCAGCTCCACCAGTGGGAGGGACAAGGAACAGAGCATATGACAGGGTTGAGGAGCTGGTAGAGGACAAGGGAACAGGGAAGGACCAAGTGCAGACAAGCGCTGGAGGGGTGAGGCCCAGCCCCCTAATTTTATACTGATTACAAGTATATGATGTAACTGTTTGGGGTAGATCTGCTTTGACAGAGTATTATTTAAACTCAGGGTCATCTTCCCTTTAGGTTTTTACTAAACTATTTAAAAAATAATGAGCATGAATCACATGAAGTGAACTGCAGATAAATGAGGGTTTCTATTAATTTTTTTTACCATAAAACTAACACACGCTCATTTTTTTAAACTTACTATATTCCAGAAAACAGAACAAAAATCACTATCAATCCATTGGCACCTAGGTGGCTCAGTCAATTAGGAGCATGCCTTCGGCTCAAGTCATGCTCCGGGGTCCTGGGATCAAGCCCCACGTCGGGCTCTCTGCTCGGCAGGGAGCCTGCTTCCTCCTCTCTCTCTGCCTGCCTTTCTGCCTACCTGTGATCTCTGTCTGTCCAATAAATAAATAAAATCTTTAAAAGAACAAACCAACCAACCTGTCAATCCATCAACTCAGAATATCTAAGTTAAGCACTGGTATATTAATGTTTCTTTCCTGAACTTAGCAGGAAATTCTTTACACTGATGCCCAACCGCGGAGCCCACAAGAGCTAACAAAGTAACTACAGGCGGGGAGCCCTCAGCCATCCAGTCTTTAAGCTCAAGGCTCCCACTGCAGCAAGTACACGGTGGGTCCTGGGAGAGTTCCTGACCGAAGGAGGCAGCCCCAGGACACCGGGCTACAGGCAGCAGCACTGGGTCTGGAACGGAGTCACAGCAGCGGCTATGGGCAGAGCAGGAGCACAGGAGGCTCGGCAGCAGGGCCCACCACAGGCCAGCCCTCCCACCCCAAGAAACATCAGAGTGCCCTGCCTGTATCCCAGAGAAGCAGCCCTCAGAAGGCTGATGGCAGCAAGTAAGGGACGATAACGCCCCCTCCCTGGGCCCAGGACTGGGCACACCCGCAGTGGGGGCACGAGGTCAGTAAGCAGAGAGCAGAGGGTGCACGTGGAAGGAGGGAGTGGGCCCAGGCCGTGAGGTTTCCCTGTGGAAGGGCTGTGAGCGCACAGGCTGTTAGCAGGTACTGGGTAGTACTCAGAGCCCCCAGAATGGGGACAGGCAAGGCCAGCAGGGGGCCCCAGCGGAAGGGCCTGGGGGCCTTGACAAGGGTTCTCTTAGACACTGGGGGGTCGGGGGTGCACCGTCCGGCTGGAGAACCTAAGAGACAGCAGGAGAGGGCACTCGCACACTAGGAGCACAGACAAATCCTTGGAGCGGGTTGGTGCAAGGAGAAGAGAAACAGGACGGAGCTGGAGGGGAAGCAGGATAGAGAAAATCTTTAATGTATGCTGATGGAAACACAACAAAGAGAGTGAAAAAGTGAAGGTGTAGGGGGAGGAGGGATGGGGAGAACTGTGGGGGACAGAGATGTGCTACAGCAGTAAGCAAGAGACACCTTGGGCTGAGCCCCAGCAGGGAAGGGGAAGGGCATGCTTTGTTCCTGATGGCCTCCACCCCCACCTTCTCAGTGCAGCAAGCAGCCTGGTCCTGGAGGGGTGCCGGTGGGGGCACAGTGAGAGTGTGGCCAGAGAAGCCAAGGTGTGAAGGACACAGGAATGTACGCCCGCCCCCCCCACCCCAATCCCTGCCCCGGCTCTGGCTCCTCACAGCCCACGGGTCTCCCTTGTTCCTGTGAGCCTCTCTCCTTACTCAGCTGCCCTGCTCAAACCCTCCTTCAGGAGCAAAGCCTGGGGACCCGTTACTCCGTCAACCCTGGCCTGACAGCTGAGCCCAGCCCTCTCAGGACCCCTTAGGCACGCCAGCCAGGTCCCACCTCAGGGCCTCAGCCCTGGCTTCTCTCTCTTGCCAGAACTCACTCCCTTACCTCCTTTAAGTATCTGACCAAATAGCTCTTTCACCTAAGGACAACAAAAAGAGCCGTTAAACTGGGAGCGCCTGGCTGGCTCTGTCGGTGGAGCATGCAGCCCTTGATCTTGGGGCCATGAGTTCAAGTCCCACACGGGGCACAGGAGTTTGCTTAGGAAAAAAAGAGAGAGAGTAGATAAACTAGACTTTCATCAAAACTAAAAATACGGGGCGCCTGGGTGGCTCGGTGGGTTGAGGCCTCTGCCTTCGGCTCGGGTCATGATCCCAGGGTCCTGGGATCGAGCCCCGCGTCGGGCTCTCTGCTCGGCGGGGAGCCTGCTTCCCTTCCTCTCTCTCTGCCTGCCTCTATGCCTACTTGTGATCTCTGTCAAATAAATAAATAAAATCTTAAAAAAAAAAAAACTAAAAATACTGTGCTTCTTCAAAGAGTACTATCAAGAAAGTAAAAAGTCGGGCCACCTGGGTGGCTCAGAGGGTGAACCGTCTGCCTTCGGCTCAGATCATGATCCCAGAGTCCCAGGATCGAGTCCCTCATTGGGCTCCCTGCTCAGTGGGGAGTGTGCTGCTCCCTCTGCCTGCTCCTCCTCCTGCTTGTATGGTCTCTCTCTCTGACAAATAAATAAAATCTTAAAAAAAAAAAAAAAGCAAAAAGTCAACCCACAAAATGGGAAAATATTTCTTTACATCAATATTATGAAAATTAATACTAGAATTATTCATAATAGCAAAGAATGGCAATAACCCAAATGTCCACGGGTTGATGAACGCAGTGCAGTCCAGCACACGGTGAACCATGGGGCGACTGCGGAAAGGAAGGGCTGCGGACACATACAAAACGAGGCAGACTTTGAATACAACAAAAGTGAAAGGAACCAGTCACAGAGGATCACGTACTACAGGATTCCACTTACGAAAAGTCCAGAGTACACAAGTCTACACAGACAGAACACAGATGCCTGGTCGCCAGGGGTTGGGGGCAGGAGAAAATGGCAGTGACTACTGACAGAATAAGGTTTTTTTCTGGGATGACGAAAATGTTCTGGATTTTTTGTGATCTGTTCACTGACAGACCCAAGTTTCCAGGCTAGTCATCCTGATATCTAACAAGTGACAAACACACAATGGATGGACAGGGTGGGGGGGGGGGGGGGTGAGGACGGGTGGGAAATGGGGGGAGAGTTTTCTAGGGAGGGCGGGAAGATGGGGAGAGTGGGAAGGAGGGATATTCCCCTTCTACAAAGAAAGAGCCTGAAGTCCCATGTTAGGCTCCTGCAGGTGGACAGCCAAGCACCCAACACTGTCTGCCCTGCTGGCACCCCCCTTCTTTCTTGCTCCTCCTCCTCCTGCCTGCCTGCACCCCAACTGGTCCCCTTGCTTCCCCAAAGCAGAAAAGGAGGATGTGTTTTTCAAAAGTCTATCAAGTGGCTATGAGCTCTCCTTTATAGCACTGTCTCGCTTTTCTTTTTTAAAGAAAGTCTGTGAAGTGAGAAATGTGTCAGGAAAAACGGACCTCCATGGAGTCCCTCATGCCATCTGTCACAATTCTAAAGGGTGGTTCGTCCCGAAGGTGAGTCGGTCCGGACAGGCTCTTTCCGGATCCGGCAAAGCCCACTGAGCAGCAGCTTCCTACACGAGATGAATTCCTACAGGACTCCAGATGCCCAGCAACCCAGACCGCTGGGATGAAGGTATCAGAGCACGTCCTTCCTCCCCTAGTTCTCTGAAGACAAGACGGAATGCAGGACTGAATACATCTTTAATTTTTAAAATCCACCATAACTTTTTACTTAAACTTTTTCACTTTGGTTGTGTTCTTTTCTCTTAATGCCATGGTCCACAGATGATTCATGCTGCTTCAAGGACATAAAAATCTTCTAACATTAAAAAAAACAAAAAAAAAACAAAAAACAGAAAATCTCTAGAATCTTCTTAAAACGAAAGGCAAATGTTGGGGCGCCTGGGGGTGGCTCAGTTGGTTAAGTGGCTGCCTTTGGCTCGGGGTCATGATCTCAGGGTTCTGGCATCAAGCCCCGAATCTGGCCCCCTGCTCGGGGGGAGGTCTGCTGCTCCCTCTCCCTCCGCTGCCCACCCCCCTGCCAGCCCTGCTTGTGCTCTCTTGCTCACTTTCTCTCAAATGATAAAATCTTAAAAAACAAAACAAAAAATGAAAAGCAAATGTCTACCTAGGTGAGGCATCTCCCTGGCCCTGCCTTCTCCCCGTGCCTAGGTCCTGCCCCTACCCTGGGGCTGCAGTCCTCGCAGCCCTGGTCTCGATTCCAGCCGTCCCACAGAGGGACGCTCCGTCCAAGGGAGAGGAATAGAGGGAGGAGGCGGGGGAGGAGGAGAGGAGGGGGAGGAGGGGGAGTAGGAGAGGGAGGAGCAGGGGAGGAGGGAAGGGAGGAGGAGGAGGGGGAGGAGGAGAGGGAGGAAGGGGAGGGGGAGGAGGAAGGGGAGGGGGAGGAGGAGAGGAGAGAGGAAGAAGAAAGGGAGGGAAGGGAGGGAAGGGGGAGGAGGAGGAGAGGGAGGAGGAGAGGGAGGAGCAGGGGGGGAGGAGGGGGAGGAGGAGGGGGAGGAGGAGGGGGAGGAGGAGGGAGAGGAGCAGGGGGAGGAGAGGTCAGAGCCTGCCTATGCACAGGGTACAACCTCAGCCCGGGTGAGGAAACAGTTCCTCCAAAAGCACACTTTCCACTCAGAAAACAAGGACACGAACACTCCCTCATGGGCTAAGCTGCCAAAATGAACCACTGGCGAGACCCGTCACAGGTGTTCCATCCGCCCGCGTACCTGGTTAAATGGTCCCCCTCGCAACCACCACCCACAACAGCGCCATTTCCCGGCACTCAGGGCCTGAGTTCACAGCGGCTGCCCGCATTCAAGGACGGGCACAAAGGAGCCGTCCCTATTGTTCCCTCTTCCTCATTCCGCTGGCTGAGCTGGCTGAGCTGGAGTTTCCTCGCATCTAGGAGAGTCGCCTCCCCCCACTTTTGTTCCAAGGATACAGTTCTAGAACAGGCAGCCTAAGAACCAGTCCGCTCCAACCCTGCTATGTCCAGTAAGTGAAACCCCACCCCTCACTAGGCTGCCCCCCTAAGGTGTGTCTCACATGTGCTCATGCACTGTCTTGCTCCTCTATGGAAAAGCCGAGAAGACCCATATGGAAGCTCTGCGGCCTTGGGTCCCTTTCTGTCATTTCAAGGAAAACGGAGTCTCCCCATCACCAAGGCAGACAGGCCATCCTGCAACCTGAGCACATGCCCAGAGGCTCCCAGGAGGCAAGGCACAGCCTCGTGGGGGATGGGGTGCAGGCTCATGCCCAGGGCGGACAGACTTCTTTCTCCTCGGCCTGCACCGACAATGAGCCAACTGCAAAAGAACATGGCCACATTCTCCAGACAGCTAGCAGGCCCCTGGCCCCCAGACGGCCCTCCTTGCTCGCCACCACCAATAAGGCCACTGTAGGGCAGAGAAGGACAAAACAAGGCAACATCATTAGGGTTAGGGTTAAAGCAAAAACGTCCTGTACTTTCTTTACAAACGTTCAAGCAAGAGAAAAAAGACTGGTTTATCATCAGCAAGTGAGAAGGGTAGGACCTTTCTGCAGTAGAGAATGCCTGCCTTTTAGTGCTCAGAGCTAGGGAGGGGCCGCCGCCCCCACTCCGTGTGACAAGACACCAGAACAGGGGTATTCTGCAGGGGGTGGGGCAGGGTGACCCCAGGCCCTGCCTGCCCCCAGCCTAGCAGCACCTGTGTGAAGGAAGGGGTTAAGCAAGGGAAGACAACCGGAAACGCCATGCTCCTTGCAGGTCCCTCTGTCCCTTTCTCCAGCTGCTCACCGCACACCTGCACAGAAGTTAGGGTGCTCCATCCGGGCCCCTCCTCCGAAGGCTGGCCTCCGCCCCTCAGTGGCGCTTCCCCAGCATCTACAACCGCCTCCCGAAACAGAGGGAGCTCCAGACAGGGAGCAGTCCAGAGCTGGGCACCCACAGTGCCCTGAAAGCCATCTGGTGGTGACGACAAACGTTTTTAAGTAACTCGAATTTTCTCCGAAGGAAACCATTTGACTGCACATTTACTGTCTTCACCCTAAAAACCCAGAAAGGTCTCTCTATAGAAACCATCAATACAGGGGCATCTGGGGGGCTCAGTCATTAGGCGTCTGACTTTGGCTCGGGGCATGATCCTGGGGTCCTGGGATCAAGCCCCGCATGGGGCTCCCTGCTCAGTGGGAAGCCTGCTTCTCCCTCTCCTGCTCCCCCTGCTTGGGTTCCCTCTCTAGCTGTCTCTCTGTCAAAAAAGAAAGAAACCATCAATACAGCACATCCCACACACACATACACAAATCATAATGATAATAATAAGAGTCATTGCTTTTAGGGTTTCTTAGGATCAGCCTTGCATGAAAGATACTAACAAAAACCCAGAATAGGAATCTGAGGTCGAGCTTAAGGGAACAAGAGTCATTTTACCAGCCCGGTCACGAGAAAGTCGCCTCCGAGATGACCTTTAGAGCCAAGAACCCAGCGACTGAATCCCAGGGAAGACGGCCTAAAGCTTGCCGTGCACCTCGGGCCCCTCGCCGAGCTGCCTGTGTCCCCCTACTGCGGGCGCAGGCTGGGTCTCGGTGCCCCAGCACTGCCATGCCGTGAGGACAGCCGGTCCCCTCCCGAGTTATCACCCACCCTCCACTCCCCAACCTCCCCTTTCAGAAACAGACCCTGCTGTGCCAGCCCTCCAATCAGGTCCAAGTTGTGGCTCCTAATACAAAACTAAGCGTCTGAAGCCCCTTTTTAAGGAGGCAATATTTTAAAAGTAGTAGACTCAGGTCTTAAGCAAACTATAAAATAAAACCACAAATATTGCTTCCTATTTTTGAGGTTATACGAAAATAAGGAACACTAACCTTCCTATATGCATGCTCCTCTGTAAACTCCCTATGCACTCTCTCTGTTTCTGGCCCAGCGCTGGCACTGACTGGGGCCTGCAGGCTGTGGCTGAACCCAGAACCGTGATGGGCAGGGTCAAGTCAAAGACCATGGCTGAGAACCCCGAGGAATGGATGATGAGTCATTCTTCGTTAAGTGTCTGGTTCCCTCCAGAATAACGAAGGCATGGACTCAGACTGGAAGTTCCGACGCAGAACACCGCACCAGCGGAGACACAGCCCCCCCGCAAACCGCTCTGCAGCTTGCACAGAGCAGACGGCAACCCTACCCCACCCCACTCGCAGCTCCCACTCCCCAGACTGATGAAGCACCAAAAAAGTAGGCCGACCGAAGACACATAAACACACATGCTAATGAAAAGAAATGGAACTGTTCACTCACTATTAAGAAAATGTATTGCAGGGCGCCTGGGTGGCTCAGTGGGTTAAAGCCTCTGCCTTCGGCTCAGGTCATGATCTCAGGGTCCTGGGATCGAGCCCCGCATTGGGCTCTCTGCTCAGCGGGGAACCTGCTCCCCCCACCCCTGCCTGCCTCTATGCCTACTTGTGACCTCTGCCTGTCCAATAAATAAATAAAAATCTTAAAAAAAAAAAAAAAGAAAGAAAGAAAAGAAAATGCATTGAAAGCAAGGAAGGTACCATTTTCCAACGGACAAAAAAATGTTAAAACCTGTCAGCAGGAGAGTGGATAAACAGGCAATTCTCATAGCGCTGATATGGAGAAATGAATGAAACCTCTTTGGGCGCAACCTGGCCACATCTACAAAACCCTAACCCATACATAACCCTCGGCAGAACAGCAGCACCTTCTCGACTCCACAAGTCTGCAGAAGCTCTCCGAATCGTACCTAACGAGGACATGCACTCAGCCTTCCCCTAGGTTAGACCCTCTAAATCCCCACCAGCTAGATACAGAAAAGGTTACAGCCCAACAAGGAAATACCAAAAAGCTGGTGTACTCCTGGGGGAAGCTGTGGAGACATGCACATGGCAGCGCACAGAACAGCGTGTCTGTGAGACCCTGTAAGAACAGAGACGCTGGCATGTGCACGAAAATCCTTTGGGAAGGAATTATAAGGAATTATTAATAGCATGTGACCTTTTAGTAAGATTAAGAGCAAAAAAGGAGGCAGTAAGTCACCTTACAACATGCATCTTTTCTTACTCTAATTTTTTTTTCTCTTTCCTTGTCTCTTTTTGGGCCTTAAGAATTCCGATCCATCCAGCTTTGTACATGGGATCCCGGGTCCACGGGGCCATGTTTTCCTCCACTTACTCGCTCTTTATTCATACACTAAGGACCCATGAATCCACCAGCCACATGGTCTCCCCGGGCCATCACCCCTACCTCTTCATATCCAAAGTAACTATAAAAACAGAACCCGTGGGCTGCAGCTTCATGAAAAAAGGTCCCAAGTACTTTTTTTAATGGGCTAACAACAAATCCATCTAAGGAAGGTATAAATGGGGAGCCCTGGTGGCTCACTCAGTTAACCGTCTGACTCTGGGTTTCAGCTCAGGTCATGATTTCAGGGCCGTAGGATCAAGCCCCACATTGGCCTCCACCCTGGGTGTGGACTCTGCTCGAGATTCTCTCTCCCTCTAAAATGAATAAAGAAAGAAGGTATAAGTGAACAAGAAAATGAACCCAAAGAGGAGAAGGAGACAATAAAATGAGTGGAAATTTCTACTACAAATATAGATGAAAACTTCTAAGCAAAATTCAGCAACTCGAATTCAGAAGCACAGAAAGCACTACGAGGCATTGTTGGGTGTACCCCAGGCATACGAGCACAATCAACTTTGTAAGATTCACAAATGTAATTCACCACATTGACAGACTTTTTTAAAATGTAGAAAAAGCATTTGGTAAAATTTAACACCTAAGTATGATTTTAAAAACTCAGTAAGTTAGGAATAGAGCTGTCCTTATTCTGATAGAGATTCAAAAACTAATAAAGTAAACCCCGTCCTGTGATACTGTACTTTATTACAGGAAATACAGATTTGGTCTTACTCCCATTTCTGGCTCATGGTCCCCAAAACACTGATGCCGGTGTCTTTTACTATGTTAGTGACTTGACTTTGGCTGGTTGCCAAAGAAGCAAACCAGGGGGCCAGAGGGACAGCACTTCCAGTCTCACCCAGACCTCTGGGGAGGAGAGAGGGGCCGGAGACTGAGTTGACCAGCAATGGCCAAGGAGTTAAACAAGCACGCCTGTGTAATGAAGTCTCCACGAAAACCCAAAGGGACAGGATTCAGAGAGCCGCCAGGCTGGTGCACATGTGGACTTTCAGGGAAAAGGACGCGCCCGGCGCGAGCGCGGGAGCCGCCCACCCTTCCCGCACACCTCGCCCCTGCGCATCTCTTCCACTGGGCTGTTCCTGAGCTGTATTTGTTTGTAATAAACCAGTGATCCAGTGAGATGTTTCTCTGAGTTCTGTGAGCCATTCTAGAAAATTAATCAAACCTAAGGGTCGTTGGAACCTCTAATCTGTAGCCAGTCAGTCAGAAGCACAGGCAACAACCCGGGCTCACGACTGACGTCTGACACCGGAGGAGAAGCCAGTCTTGTAGGACGCAACACCACCTGTGGAACGTAATGCTTTCTCCAGGCAGCTCCAGGGCTGAGCTGAGTGTGCTGGTGGTATTACAGAGCTGCTCGGTACTACATGTGGCACTGCCCCTCGCCGCACTGGAACTGGGAGGAGGAACCCTCAAAGACATTGTAAATGGATTTCCTACAAGATCAAGAATGATCATAGAAAGCAAATAAAAACTAGACAGAGGAATAGACGTAGAGACTGAAAGAGCAAATATGGTCAAACGTTAACAACTGGGTCATCTGGACAGAGCACGTGTGGAAATTCTATATATTATTTTTGTAAGATTTTGTACATTTGAAATTACCTGGACACTGGAAAGTTCCTAAAATAATAAAAATAAATAAAACCAAGACCAAGGACATCTACCAGTACTGCTTTGACTCCACACTCCACTGGGAGTGCTAACTGGTACCATCAGACAAGAACTGCAATCTGAGGGTCAGAAAGGAAGAGATAAAACTGTTCCTGCTTGCAAGTCCCGGACTTACAGACTACTAGGACGACTGCAGAGCTCAGCAAGGGGACTCTATGTGAGGGCAGATACTCAGTCACCTGCCTGCCCTCATATACAGACGTGGCAATTACAAAGAGAACACCACTGACGATGGCATCAGAGAGTCAGTCACCAGTGACCCGGGGGAACCTACAAAACATGGGCAGGAACTCTACACAAAAAATACGGTTTCACTGAGACTTTTTATTAAAAAACTAAATGAACAGAGAGATATACTGTAGTCACAAATAAGAAGGCACAATACTGGGAAGGTGTCCATTCTCATCAAATCGATCTACAGATTCAATGCAAGTGCAATTAATATCCCAACATTATTTTTCATGAAATTTGATGATTCTGAAGTTTACATTAATGAATAAATGGTCAGGGCACCTGTGTGGCTCAGAGGGTTAAGCCTCTGCCTTCGGCTCGGGTCACAGTCTCAGGGTCCTGGAATCAAGCCCCACATCAGGCTCTCTGCTCGGTGGGGAGCCTGCTTCTTCCTCTCTCTCTGCCTGCCTCTCTGCCTGTGATCTCTCTCTGTCACATAAATTTTTTAAAAAGACTAAAAATAAAAAATAAAAAGACTAAAAATAAAAGAATAAATGGCCAAAATTATCCAGAATGCTTTTGAAGAGAAGCATGAGGGAGTGACTAGCCCTACTGGTTTCGAGGATTTATGAAGAAATCATGTAACCAAGCAGCATACGAGAGGTAAGCTGGCCAAACACACAAACCCAGAAAGAGATTTCGTGCACGTGTCCACTCCAGGGTGTGGGGTGTCAGACTGATGGAGAAAGGAAGGCCTGCTGGATATCCTGAAGCTAGAAAGAAATGATGCAGCACATGAAAAAACAGGACGCTGAATCCCTCCCTACTCCTACCACTTATTTAAAAAAAATTTAGGGGCACCTGGGTAGAACAGTTGGTTAAGTGTCTAACTCTTGGTTTGGGCTCAAGTTGTGATCTCAGGGTCATGAGATGGATCCCTGCACTGGGATCTATGCTCAGCATGAAGCCTGCTTGAGACAATCTCTCCATCCCTCCTCTGCCTCTTTCCACCAAAATAAGTAAGTCTTAAAAAAAAAAAAGTTTAAAAAAAATTTTTAAACGCAAGAAAAAAGCCAACTCCAGAATAAAGTGGAATTAAATATCAAAACCTAAACTAAGAGGGATGCCTGGCTGGCTCGGTTGGAGAAGCACTTGACTCTTGGTCCAGAGTTGAGAGTTCAGGCCCCACACCGAGTGCAGAGATTACTTAAAAATAAAATCTTTTAAAAAAATACAAAGAACTGCAAAATCATAAAAGTACAAAGCCCCCAAAATGGACAAATGGCATCTACAGACATTTCACAACAAAGGTTATACATTCAGTCAGTACGCACCAGAGACGGTCCACGTTATTAGCAATCGAGGAAACACCACTGGAGATGAGATGCCATTTCACACTCAAAGGCCCCACACCAAACCACGTGACAAGGCTGGCTCGGAAGGGGGCGGGGCCCAGCCACTCCTCGCACTGTTGGGAGGAGTGTCCCCAACTGGGCCTGCGGCAGCAGCATACTCTCTCCCAAGGTCGGACACTTACACACCCAATGACCTGGCAATGCCACTCACCCAGAAAAGAGAGGAGCATGGAAATGTTCCAGGCAGCACAGGACACAATTTTTTTTTTTTTTTTAAGATTTTTATTTATTTGACAGAGAGAGATCACAAGTAGGCAGAGAGGCAGGCAGAGAGGGGGAAGCAGCCTCCTAGACAAGCAGAGAGCCCAATGCCGGGCCCGATCCCAGGACCCCAGGACCACGACTGGAGCCGAAGGCAGAGGCCCCAACCCACCGGGCCACCCAGGCACCCCAGGATACAATTTTTTAAAAGGCGAGGGGGAAAAGAGAAAAAAACTGTGGAAACTGAAATGTCCCTCAATGGGAGAGTGGGTGAAAAAATCCGGGTGTTTTCACACAGTAAGGCTGGAAAACAGACAAGATAAATCAGTACTGGCAACATGCGATATAAATAAACCTTAGCAATATCATGGTAACGAAAAAGGAAATCACAGAAAATTACACACAGCATGATACCCTATGAAATTAAAAACTACTGGGGTGCCTGGGTGGCTCGGTCGCTGGGCATCTGCCTTCAGCTTAGGTCATGATCCCAGGGTCCTGGGATCGAGTCCTGCATTGGGCTCCCTGCTCAGTGGGAAGCCTGCTTCTCCCTCTCCCTCTGCCACTCCCCCTGCTTGTGTTCCCGCTCTCGCTGTCTTTGTCAAAATAAATAACTAAATTTTTAAAATAAATTAAAAAATTAAATTAAAAACTATTAAAATTAAAATATCTACTTTTTAGAAATACAAGTAACTACGATGAAACTGTGCAAAAAAAAAAAAAAGGGGAATGATGGGTACAAGATTCAGACTGATGACTGAGTTTTCCAAACAGATGTGTGTGTGCGTGTGCGTGTGTGTGTGTACATATTTTTTAAATGTGTCAAAAAAAATTATCTGGGTCATGAAATTATGAGCAATTTTCTCTGCATTAATATAAAAAATAAATGTCACCTAAATACCTATATTTTTTGCGTCCCTTTAAGACTTCCCTTATGCAAAAAAAAAAAAAAAAAAAGATTTCCCTTATGTAATCTTACAAAAATCTACCTGTCAATTCCTGAGTATTCATCCAAATATTTATAATGAAAATGTTTTAGGAAAAAACATTTATATGCTTTGTTTCAATTCAAGAACAAATTTCTTAGGCCTCAATCGTCAAGACAGTAATGACATTAAAATCTGTAAATACTAAAGAGCACAATTAGTAATGTTCTGTATGTTGGACTTGGTAGAACCTCATGGTAGAAAAGTAAACAGAAACAATTTTTAGAAAACAGTATACACAAGATAAAAAGCAACTTACAAATATGTGCACAGGGGACTGACATTTACATGTAAATTCATAATGTATATCTATAGACCCGTCTAGAAGGAGCTGAACCCCTGCCCAGGGCAGGCACTGGGACTACAGAGAACAGAGACACATCAAGTGCACATTCTAAAATGAAGGGGACAGGACAGGACACCACAGCCCTTAAAAAAACATGAAAAAAACAAAAGACAACTTTAGATAAATAAACCAAGGTAGAGAGACAGAGAAAGGGCAGGTAGCTACTTTAGGTATGATGAAGATGGAACAAGAACCGTCTGAGCACAAGGACGACGGCAAGGGCTCAAGCCACACAGGGAGGAGCCCCATGGGTACCAGGCCAGGCTGGTCCACTGGCCCCTGACAAGGGGCTACACCTTCTGATTGAAGCAGCGATTTTAAGGGAGGGAAGGAAAGAGTCGTTTTGCTCTAGTGTTTAAGGACCCCTGTGGATTCCTGCTACAGAATCAATCATACAGGCAAGAGGAAGTAACCAGAATCCTGCAAGGGTCCCAGAGACCGAGGTGTGACTGACATCAAGCTCAGGGAAGTGGTCAGACTCCAGCCACACCCTCTTTAAACAGGTGGTTCTCAATCAGGGGCAATTTGTGTCCCCACCCACAAGATACTTTCATCAACGTGAAGGGGTCAGGCGGCCAGTGCATGGCATCTAGTGGGTAGGGGGGCTGCTAGATCTCCTGCACTGCACAGGACAGCCCTATAACCATGGCCAGGGCCATACTGTCTATACCCTATGTGAGTGTGAGAAAGCCTCCCAAGACTCCCTCCCCGGGACCCACATGTCCTGGGTTAACTTCCTCTCCACCATACTGACACTTCTACATTTGTATTTTCAGCTCAAACCTCCTTCCACCTAAACATCTCCACTTGGATGTGTATCGCCATATCTAATACCAAGCTTGTGATCCCCACAAACCTGCTGCTCCTCGCTGCACCCCATCTCACTTCACCACCACTGTAAGAGCTGAGGCCCAAGGCCCCAAAATCTGATTTCCTCTCTTTCATGCCACAAACTACACCTGATCCATCAGCAAATCCTTTTGGCTTCCCCTTCCAACATATTTCCAGAACCTGATCACTTCTCAAGACATCAGCCTCAACTTCTCCCTCACTTCCCAAACCTGAGGGTTCCATCTTTACAAAAGACCCTGAATCTGACCTTTCTCAGTGTTTCCCCAAGCCACGTCTCCATCAGCTGACCACACAGCAGCCTTTCATGTCATCTGATTCCCAACACACAACAAGAATGGCCCTGTTCAAACTGACGTCAGAACCTTCTATGTTACCCAGAAGGGCCAGGCCCTGACCTCCGATCCCCACCTCGCACCTCGGCAGTGACGCTGGCCTCCTTGCTGACTCCCCCAAGACTGCATGCCACCTGCCTTCCCACACCCCTCCTCTGTGTTCTCTGCTGGGGTATGAGGTCTGTCCCAGATGGCTCGCTGCTACACCCCTGGGCATGGTATAGGACAGGCACCCAGTGAGCGTCTGCCGACCAAGCAGACGCAGGTGCAGACCATGTGTGCACAGCAACTGGAGACCCAGCAGGACCTACCCACATCGCCCTGCCCTCCTGGGTATGGTTCTAGCCCATACTCTGGAACTCTGGGCCCAGCCTGGCTCCAATGCAATCACAGCCAATAGTCTTTACTTATCAGGAAGGTAAAAGTAAAAGGAAATTTTGAAAAAGGCACCGCCACCTTCACTTGAAGTTCTCATTTCCTTCCAGTTTCTCTTCATGGACACATTTTACATGTTCGTGAGCTGCATCTGTAGCTTTCCCTCAAACATCCCCGCATGTATGTCCACAGTCTCCACAACCGTCACATTAATAGTAGTGCAGTATTTCATGAAGCCGACAGATGATACAGCGTTTCAGCATTTTTGATTCACTGATCATCGGTGAGTTTTCAATTTCCCCTTACTCTGGAAAACACGGTCATGTCTTCATAAGGGATCACTACTCGGGTTTCATCCATTAATTGTTCAACGGTACTCACTGAGCATCTAATACAAAGCACACTCCTCTCTTCAGCTAAAGCCCTAAAGATAAGGTGCATGGATCCGTGGGTCACAACAGCTTTCGGTCTCTGTGACCAGCCTCCACAGGCTAGGCTGCCAGCCCAGCATTCTAGAACAATCGGCAGTGGGTTCCTTCCTGTGGGTGTCCCCTGGCCCTCAGCGTCCCTGACACCTGCTTCTCCTCACTGCCTTGTAGGAAACATCATCACCACCACCCAGCTCACACTCTGACCACCCTGTGTGCTCTACCCATGTGCACAGTGCCTACACCTTCCAACTACAAAACATCTCCCATTGTCTGTCCACCCAGTAACACATTTTGGCCATGAACACACCCAACCTTTCTACAAGTCTTCAGGTCTGTGTTGCCTCCCTGTCTACACTCTCCCATCTGGCCCATGCCACTAGGACCCAATTATGTCTGTTAGTCTGCTACTCAGTTTGGAGGTCAACAAATATTTGCTCACGTTCCCTAGCATTAGGTATACATATGACTCCATTCATGGATCCTGTATGTATATTTTTAAAGTTTTTGTTTTAGTTCCACTAGTTAACACACTATAATAGTAGATTCTGGTGTGCAACATAGTGACTCAACACTTCCGTACACCACCTGGTGCTCATCACAAGAGCACTCCTTAATCCCCCAGTCTATTTCTTGGTTACCTCTCTTTTTTTTCCCTTTCCCTGTTTTGTTTTTTAAATTCCACATATAAGTGAAATCATATGGGATCTTTCTTTCTCTGACTTATTTCACTTAGCATAATACTCTCTAGCTCCATCTATGTCTTTGTAAATGGCAAGATTTCATTATTTTTTTAAGATTTTATTCATTTGAGGGGCACCTGGGTGGCTCAGTGGGTTGAGCCTCTGCCTTCGGCTCAGGTCATGATCCCGGGGTCCTGGGATCGAGCCCCGCATCAGGCTCTCTGTTCAGCAGGGAGCCTGCTTCCCCCTCTCTCTCTGCCTGCCTCTCTGCCTCCTTGTGATCTCTCTCTCTCTCTCTGTCAAATAAATAAATAAAATCTTTAAAAAAAATTATTAAAAAAAAAAGATTTTATTTATTTGAGAGGCACCTGGGTGGCTCAGTGGGTTAAAGCCTCTGCCTTTGGCTCAGGTCATGATTCCAGGGTCCTGGGAACAAGCCCCGCATCGGGCTCTCTGCTCTGCCAGGAGCCTGCTTCCTCCTCTCTCTCTCTCTGCCTACTTGTGATCTCTGTCAAATGAATAAATAAAAATCTTAAAAAAAAATTTTTATTTATTTGACAGAGAGTGATCACAAGTAGGCAGAGAGGTGGGCAGAGAGAGAGAGAGAGGAGGAAGCAGGCTCCTCGCCAAGCAGAGAGCCTGATGCAGGACTTGATCCCACGACCCTGAGGCCATGACCCGAGCCAAAGGCAGAGGCTTAACCCACTGAGCCACCCAGGCACCCAAGATTTCATTTTTATGGATAATATTCCATTGTATACATACATTCCATATCTTCTTTATCCATTTGTCTAGTGACAATCAGCTGGACTGTTTCCATAGTTTGGTTACTGTAAATAATGCTGCTGTAAACATCGGGATGAATCTATCCCCCTGAATTAGTATTTTTGTATTCTTCAGGTAAATACCTAGTAGTGTGATTGCTGGATCGTAGGCAGCTCTATTTTTAACTTCCTGAGGAACTTCCATACTTTCTTCCAGAGCAACTGCGCCAGCTCACATTCCCACAAACAGAGCAAGAGGGTTCCCTTTCTCCACATCCACGACAATACCTGCTGTTTCTTGTGTTGTTGATTTTAGCCATTCTCACAGGTGTGAGGTTATATAGCACTGTAGTTTTGGTTTGTACTTCCCTGATGATGAATATCTATTTTTTTAAAAAGACTTTTTTTTTTTTAAGATTTTATTTATTTATTTGACAGATGGAGATCACAAGAAGGCAGAGCAGCAGGCAGAGAGAGATGGGAAGCAGGCTCCCCGCTGAGCAGAGAGCCCGATGCGGGGCTCGATCCCAGTACTCTCTACATCCAACATGGAGCTCGAACTCACAACCCCATGATCAAAAGTTGCATGCTCTCCTGAGCCAGCCAGGTGCCTCAAGCATCTTTTCATGGTCTGTTGGCCATCTGGATGTCTTCTTCGGAAAAATGTCTGTTCATGTCTTCTGTTTTTTATCTGGATTATTCATTTCATTTTTATAAGTTCTTTATATATTTGGATACTAATCAGGGATCATTATATTTAAAAGAAACTCAGGGGTGCCTGGGTGGCTCACTCATTAAGCATCTGCCTTTGGCTCAGGTCACAATCCCAGAATCCTGGGATCGAGCCCCACATCAGGCTCCCCAGGCTCCCTGCCTAGCACGAAGCCTGCTTTCCCTCTCCCACTCCCCCCTGCTCGTGTTCCTGCTCTCACTGTCTCTCTCTCGCTGTCAAATAAATAAATAAAACCTTTAAAAAGAAGAAGAAGAAGAAGAAAACTCAGCATAATCCCTATCAGAATCTCAGATGTCTTCTTTGTAGAAATTGGCAGGCAAAAAAAAAAAAAAGAAGAAGAAGAAGAAGAAATTGATAGGCAACCCTAAAATTCACACGGCTCGATGTGAGTCCCAGAATAGTCAAAATAATCTTGAAAAAAAAAAACAAAGTTGGAGAACTCGTACATTCCCCAATACAAAACTTACTCTAAAACTATAGTAATTAAGACAGTGTCATACTAGCATAAAGACAGACATGTCGTCACTGGGATACAACTGAAAGTCCAGAACAATCCCATGTATCTGTGGTCAACTGATTTTCAGGAAAGACCCCAAGGCTGTTCGGTGGTTACAGAAGAGTTCAACAGTCGGTGCCGGGACAAGTAGGTGTCCACACACAGAAGAATGACCCCAAACCCATCTGACACCACATACAAAAATTAATTTAAAATGGATCAAAGAGGGGCGCCTGGGTGGCCCAGTGAGCCTCTGCCTTTGGCTCAGGTCACGATCTCAGGGTCCTGGGATCAAGCCCAGCATCGGGCTCTCTGCTCAGCAGGGAGCCTGCTTCCCCCTCCCTCTCTGCTTGCTGCTCTGCCTACTTGTGATCTCCATCTGTCAAATAAATAAATAAAATCTTTAAAAATAAAAAACAAAATGGATCAAAGAGCTGATTATAGGAGCTAAAACTATACAACACTTAAAAGAAAACTCGGACAGGGCGCCTGGGTGGCTCAGTCCATTAAGTGTCCAACTTGATTTCAGCTCAGATCATGATCTTAGGGTCATGAGATGGAGCCCCTCATCAGGCTCTGTGCTGAGCACGGAGCCTGCTTGAGATTCTCTCTCTCTTTCTCCCTCTGTCGCTCCCTGCCCCCACTTGCATGCATGCTCACTCTCTTTAAAAAAAAAAAAAAAAAAGGAAGATGAAGAAGAAAACATAGGGCGGCACCTGAGTGGCTCAGCTGGTTAAGCAACTGCCTCCGGCTCAGGTCATGATCCTGGAGTCCCGGGATCGAGTCTGGCATTGGGCTCCCGGCTCTGCAGGGAGTCTGCTTCTCCCTCTGACCCTCCCCCTTCTCATGCTCTCTCTCTCTCTCTCTCTCTCTCAAATAAATAAATAAAATTTTTTTAAAAAAGACGACGACGAAAACAGAGGCATAAATCATCAAGACCTAGAATTTGGCAATTTTTTTAAAAAGATTTTTTATTTATTTGAGAGAGAGAGTGTGTGTGCACACAGAGTTGGGGGGGAGAAGCGGGGGGAGAAGGGAGAGGGAGAGGGAGAATCTCAAGCAAGCTCCATGCTCAGTGTGAAGCCCAACAAGAGACTCCATTCCACGAGTCTGAGATAATGACCAGAGCCAAAATCAAGAGTCAGACACTTAACTAAAACTGAGCCACCCAGCGCCCCTTGGCAATTTTTTATATGACTCCCCCAAAGCACATGCAACAAAAGAAAAATACACAAATTAGACATAATCAAAATTAAAAATGTTTGTGCTTCAAAGACCACCACTAAAAAAGTGACAACACAGGGGCGCCTGGGTGGCTCAGTGGGTTAAAGCCTCTGCCTTCAGCTCAGGTCATGATCTCAGGGTCCTGAGATCGAGCCCCGCCTCGGTCTCTCTGCTCAGCAGGGAGCCTGCTTCCCCCCTTCTCTGCCTGCCTCTCTGCCTACTTGTGGTCTCTCTCTGTCAAATAAATAAATAAAATCTTTTTTAAAAAAAAAAGTGACAACACAAACCCACGAAAAGAAAAATATTTGCAAGTTGTATAACTGATAAGGAACCTACATTTACAGTATATAAAGACAACATACAAATTGATAACAAAAAAACAATCAAATTTAAAAACAGGAAAAGGATCTGAATAGAAATTTCTCCAATGAACATATACAGATGACCAAAAAGGACAAGAAAAGGTATTCAACAGCATTAATCACTAGGAAAATGCAAATCAGCACCCCACTGAGATGCCAACTTCACACCCACAAGGTCAACTATAATCAAAAAGATGGACCATAGGGGCGCCTGGGTGGCTCAGTGGGTTAAGTCACTGCCTTCGGCTCAGGTCATGATCTCAGGGTCCTGGGATCAAGCCCCACGGGGAGGAGGGGGGGGTCTCCGCTCAGCAGGGAACCTGCTTCTCCTTCTCTCTCTGCCTGCCTCTCTGCCTACTTGTGATAAAGAAATAAAATCTTTAAAAAAAAAAAAAAAAAAAAGATGGACCATAGCAAGTGCTGATGCTTATACAGAGAAATGGGAACCCTCATAGACTGCTGATGGGGTTATAAAATTGTGTGATCACTGGAGGAAACATTCTGGCAGTCCCTCATACGGTTATCTCCACCCGAGGTAATTGTAGATTCCCATGAAGCATGAGAAATAACGGACTGCCTTGTATACTTTGTCCAGGGTATGAGCTTCCCAGGACTGCTATAACAAAGTACCACAAACTGGATGGCTTAAAACAAAATAAACTGTTTTCATCCATTCACAGTCCTGGAGGTCAGAAGTCCAACATCAAGGTGGTAGCAGGGCCCTGCCCCCTCTGAAGCCTCTAGGGAAGAATCCCGTCTTGCTTTCTCTAGCTTCTGGTGGCTATGGCAACCCTTGGTCTTCCTTGGCTCACAGGTGTGCCGCTCCAATCTCTGCCTCTGTGTGCACATGGCAAGCTTCTTTCCCATGTCTGCGTCTGTCCTCCTCTTAAGAGAACACCACTCACTGAACATAGGGCACACTTAAATCCAGGAGGATTTGATCTGGAGATCCTTAATAAATTACACTGGCGAAGACCCTGCATCCAAACAAGGTCACATTCTGGGCTTCCTGACGAACATGAACTTGGGAGGACACTATTCAACCTACTAATATCCAGTTTCCTCCACTATAATACTTGGCAAAACAAGAGAATACTGTCGTAACCAGGATACTGAACTGCACTGACACAACCCACTAGCCCTATTCAGATCTCCTCACCTTTACTCGTCTTCACATATAAGGCATCTGTACCCCATTCTACACAATTCTGTCACCTGTTCCAGTTCACCTATCTACCGCAATAGTCAAGATACTGAGCAGTTCCATAACCTACTGTTTAAAGGATCAGTTGGCTTTGGGGCAAAGAATGGATAGGGTAGGTACAGCATGGAAACAGAAAAACTAGGAAGACCAGTTAAGAAGCACCTGCTATAATCCAAGAAAGGCCCAGTGAAGACTTGGATCCAAGCAGTGACACTCTGAGAGGGACAGCGGTGGTGGCGCCGAGCTGTTGTCCTGTGGGTACAGCCAAAAAGACTTTCTGATGGACTAAATGAAAGATGTACAGGAGAGCAAAACTAAGAATGATTCCTTGTCAGTATTCTTAAAAGGAAAAATGTAAATTTTTATATTGTCTTGGGAGAACGAACATTATGATGTCCAAGAACAGAAAGTATCTTTCCACGGTTCGGGTCTTTTGTTTTGGGAAACAGTATTTTACACTATTTCTTTTTTTGTACATAATTAAACTCACTTCAGAGTATTTTATCTTTCATGGTGGTGGTGTAAAGGGCCTTACTGTTTGGTATATTTGAAGGCTATTTTTTTTTAAAGATTTTATTTATTTATTTGATACAGAAAGACACAGCGAGAGAGGGAACATAAGCAGGAGGAGTGGGAGAGGGAGGAGCAGGCTTCCTGCTGGGCCCTGGGATCATGACCTGAGCCGAAGGCAGACACTTAACGACTGAGCCATCCAGGCACCCCAAGGCTACTTTTTTTTTTTTTTTAAAGATTTTATTTATTTATTTGACGGAGAGAGATCACAAGTAGGCAGAGAGGCAGGCAGAGAGAGAGAGGAGGAAGCAGGCTCCCCGCTGAGCAGAGAGCCCAATGCGGGGGACTCGATCCCAGGACCCTGAGATCATGACCTGAGCCGGAGGCAGAGGCTTAACCTACTGAGCCACCCAGAGCCACCCTACCATCTATTTTCTAATTCTTTTGCCTCTAATAGTTCTTGTCTGATTACACTGCTTAATCCCACCAATAAAATGCTGACAATTAACAGAGATGATAAGCAGCCTAACTTTGTTACTGACCTTGGTGGGAATGCCTCCGGGGTTTTCCCACTAAGTAAACTGGATGAGTGAATGATGGGCGGACAGACAGGAGGGAGAGGGGAGGAGGAAGCATAGGATGAATGGGTAAGGGGGTAGGACGGAAGATATCAGTTAGACGGACTGAAGCCTGGAAGATCCTGTCCAGCTGAACTGTGGCACAACTGTAGCCCCTCTAACATCGCAACTGTAGCCTTACTTAAGAGACCCTGACCCGGAGGTCCCAGTCTGAGGTCCTAACCACAGAAACTGCGCGATAATAAATTTCTGCTGTTTGAAGCTGCCAAATCTGAGGGACACACAATGAAAACATCCACAATGCTACCTGCACAGGATTCTTGTCAAAACTGTTTAATCTGTATCCAATCATGAGGAAACAAAGCAGATACATCCAGATTGTGGGTCACTGGACAGAGCAAATGACCTGGGTGCCTCGAAACTATACATATCATGAAAGATTTAAGGGGATATGGGCTGGGCCTGTTCCAGACTGAAGAAGACAAAAAACCAGACAACCAGATGCCAAGCATTACATGTGATTTTTTACGTCTATGAAGGACACATGGAGACTAACTGGGAAAAGCTGAGTATGAACAATATAGCGTATGTGCGGACTGGTAATAGTATCACATCGACACTGAATTTCCTGAATTTAACTACTATGCTGTGATTACAGGAGAATTTCCTTGTTTTTAGGAGATACCGAAAGCTTTGGGGTGAAGGAACATAACACATGCAACTTGTTCTCTGTGAGGCATTAATAACAGTAACACATCGGAGAGAGAGAGAAAAATGACAAAATCACTAATGAATCTAGGTGAAGGGTATATGAGTGCTCACTAAATACTCTTTGACATCTTCTAAAAGTCTGAAAATTTTCAAAATAAAAAGTTGGAAAAAGTCTTTAGGGTTACTACTCTGATTTAAATTTAGTTTGTTCATTTCCCAAGTTTACATTCAAAACTTTAAGTTACTTTCTTGCTGTTAGAAGAGCTAAAGTAAATAATGAAATACTTCACTGTAGAAGATCAACAGATCCAGCAAGTCAGGTAACAAAGGGTTAAAAGCTATTAAAACCAGAATAAGTCCTATTATAAAAACTACTACAGGGCACCTGGGTGGCTCAGTCAATTAAGCCATTAAACGTGCCCACTCTTGGTTTTGGCTCAGGTTGTGATCTCAGGGTCTGTGGGACTGAGCCCCTCATCAGGCACCATACTGAGCACAGAGGCCCCTTGAGATTCCCTGTCCCTCTCCCTCTGTCCTTCCCCCCACCCCGTGTGCACACACACAAGCTCTCGCACATGTTCTCTCTCTCGCTAAAATAAATAAATAAATCTTTTAAACCTACTGCAACGGAAGTACCAGCATGGAAACGTCTTGATCAGAGTCACACTCCTGCAACAGCCTTCGGGACGCGGCCTCTAGCCAACAAGCAAAACCCGTCGACGATTCCAATAAAGACTCAGCTAAAAGGTCCTAAAACAAAATCCCACAGGACAGCCCTCGGGTCTTCATACAACTTTACTACGAATGGTGACTGGGTTTCCCAGCCGACAGCCCTCTCACAGGAGAAGTGCCTTCCCCAAAAGCAGGCAGGGGAGGGGTGTGTCCACAGAAGAAGGCCTGCACAAAGAGGCCTCCAGGCAGAGGAACATGGAGCACAGGACCCCAGTTCATCTACAAAACAGCCAGGGGGCCACAGGGCCTGGAGCCTGAGCTGGGGAAAGTGGTAGGAAAAAACATTAGGTAGCCCAGGGCCTGGTGCCATACACAGCCTTGCCGGCCAGGCGACAAACTCACAAGGCAAAGGAAGGCTGCCCGCACAGCACAAACACTCCATGGACACACTAGGTGCCTGAGCAGAGATCATGGAGGCCGTGGTGAAGCAGGAAGGAGAGGCGGCATGGACCCCAGCAACAGCCACCATGGTGGGTGTCAGATGACTCTATAGGCAGAGCCAATCCCCGTTTCCGAGGACTGGCTTCCACAGATGAAGCCAGTCACCAGGATGAGCTCAGAGGTTAAGTCAGAGCTCCAGGTGCACACACTGGGTTGAAGGCGCCCATCAGCCCTCCCAGTACTCAATCCATCCCCAAACCTGGAGACCAGACAAAGGTGAGGCTAGGGGTGCCTGGGGGGCTCAGTGGTTAAGCGTCCATCTCAGGTCAGGTCATGATCCCAGGGTCCTGGGATCGAGCCCCGCATTGGGCTCCCTACTCCGCGGGAAGCCTGCTTCTCCCTCTCCCATTCCCCCTGCTCATGTTCCCTCTCTCGCTGTGTCTCTCTCTGTCAAATAAATAAAATCTTTAAAAAAAAAAAAAAAAAAGTGAGGCTGGGGTCCACACAGCACTGGCTGAGGTCACTCAGGGTAAGGACACAGAACAGGAGGACCAGGATGAGGTTCTGGGGCACTTGAGTATCTAGAGGTCAGGCTCCAGAGGAAGGTCCTGCAAACAAGACGGAAAACAGACCCAACGAGGCAGGTAAAACCAGATGTGTGAGCTGTTCTGGAAGCGCACTGAGGAAACCAAGCACTCCTCTTTTCTGGAGCTGTGTCAAATGATGTCAAGCGGTCTGGTAAGGTGAAGGCTGAGAACCGACAGACTTGGTAACACCTAGGTTAATGCTCAACGGACAGGCCTGGTAGGTCCTGAAGACAGCAAGAGAAGAATGAAGTCTGAGTCACCAGGATTTAACTTATAGAAAAGTAAACAAGCGCATGAGCACAAATACCTCATGTTTGTAAAGCCAGAGGGACAGGATGTGCAAACTGGAAAGCAGCTAGGAGTCTAGTTCCAGCCCACCTCTATGCTCGAGAGGTATGTGGCAATGCCGGACTAAACCCCAGACCTCCCACCATGCCTGAGCCCATTACCACACTCACCCCCGAGGGCTGCAGGCGCACGCACCCTGCACCCTACCGGGCTCTGGTTCCTGGCAGCTCTGATCCACACACGGGCACCTGCGCTCGACTCCACAGCTGAGTAGCCACCCGCCAGCCCCTCTCCAACTGCTGACTAATCTCTCCTAAGCCTCTGCTCCCTTATCCACAGAATGGGGGCATTCCTCCAGCCTTCCACTAAGTCCTCTTCCTCTCTGACCCTTTTCTTGGAGAATTCATCTCTCCTCCTCTCCCCTGGATTACAGGATTCTCATCCTAGAGAGTCGAAAAATTAATGCCAACTCCAAACGTTCATGCTAGGGCAGCACTGCCCAGCAAAAACAGAGGATGAGCCACAAGTATAATTTTAAATTTCCCAGCAGCCAAACTAAAAAAGAGTAGAAAAAGGAGTAATTTTAATGAATTTTACTTAACCCAATACATACCCAAAATATTATCATTTCAACATACAATATAAAATAATTAATACTTAAAAAATACAAAGTATCTATAAACCAGTGTACATTTCACACAGCACACTCCAGTTTGGTGCGGACACATTTCAGATGTTCAAAAACCAAAGGAGGCTACGGCCAGCTTGTTGGGAGATGGCAGCCACGTCTCCAGTCCAATCTGCACAAGTGGAGAAGCCAACCTTTCTCCAAGACTCCATTTGGAATCCTGAGCAAGACGCCTGTGGTATCAGTCGGCAGCAGGCATGAACACACCGGAAGCTTCCTCTAACCAACCCTCTAACTAAACAGCGAAGAATTTCCTCTTTCCTCTTCGCTGCTTCTGTAACATTTTCCTCTCTTTTAACAGCAAGCATCAAACTGTAATTGTGCGCGTGGTTCTCAAAACTAGAACCAAAGAGCCTCCTAGGCAAGGCCCCATGTTTATCTTCAGGTGGCTCCAAGGTCAAAAGCTGACAAATGAAAGGCATTAAATGTCCCAAAAACAAACTAATGAAGAAACAAATGCCTGAATAAATGGTTCCTGTCTACATCTGGACCCCGTGAGTTCCCAAACACTTACCCTAGGACACCACCACCGGGGGAAAAACCCATAAGCCAATTTTGATTCCTTCTCCTTTTTCATGAAGTTTTACAACATTTATAGATCACCTAAAATGTGCCAGGTACTATGCAAGGTGTAGGAAACCAACAAAAGCTACCGCCCAACCTTCGAAGAGTTTCCGGTCTAGTCATTAACACGTTAACGAAAAAATAACGTATAAAGGAACCAGTAACTAAAACACAAGGTATGTGGGGCACCTGGCTGGCTCAGTAGGTAAAATACGGGTCTCTTAATCTACAGGTCACAAGTTCAAGTCCCATGCTGGGTGGAAAGATTACTTAACAACACACCCACACACACCCACACACACCCACACACAAAGTATGTGTTCTAACAAAGGACAGGGCGCTCTGGAACCCTAGGGAGCACATCTCCATCAGAGGTCAGCAAAGCAGAGCCTGCCTCCTATTTCTCTACAGCCGAAAGCCGAAGATGTTTTTGTTTTTAAATTGTAAAAATCATCTGAAATTCAAATCCCAATACCCACACATAGAGTGGCACAGAGCCTGGCTCACTTGTCCACACACGGTTTGTGGTCTGTTTCCTGCTACAAGGCAGAGCTCAGCAATGACAGGCAAATGCACCTGCACCGAGCGCCACCTTTTAGCCACATTGTGACTGGACCTACTGTCACTGTCGTGACCAGTGCATACCCACCACATCAAAAGAAGAAGAAAAAAGAATATTTGGGGCTTTGAATCTTTTTAGTGTTTTTTAATGTTTTAATGTTTTAAATTCAGATTATGATGTTACAGACTCCAAAAGCAAAGCACTAGGCTTATCATGCAAAGACACCGTAACTACAGTAAAAGACAACAGTAAAAAATGGGCATCGCAGACAAAGCACACACCCCAGACGTCACAATTCACAGGAAAGCAATAACCAGAAAAGTCAGAAAATTCTAAGAAGCTCAACGACTCCAAATAATATGAACCCAAAGAGATACTCACCCAGACACATCGTAATCAAACTGCTGAAAGCCAGAGGATTTTGAAAGCAACAAGAGAAAAGCAACTTAATGACGCATAAGAGAGACCCTCAATAAGATTAGGCGCTGATCTTTCATCAGAAACCACAGAGGCCAGAAGACAGTGGGATGACACACTTGAAGTGCTGAAAGAATGTCAACCAAGAATTCTACACACACCAAAGTACTTGTATAAATGAAGAAGAAATTAAAGCATTTAACATTAACAAAAGAGGGGCACCTGGGTGGCTCAGTGGGTTAAGCCTCTGCCTTTGGCTCAGGTCGTGATCTCAGGGTCCTGGGATCCAGCCCCGCATCAGGCTGTCTGCTCAGCAGGGAGCCTGCTTCCCCCTCTCTCTGCCTGCTGCTCTGTCTACTTGGGATCTCTCTCTCCCTCTGTCAAATAAATAAATAAAATCTTTTAAAAAATATATGAGCGGGGCGCCTGAGTGGCTCAGTGGGTTAAAGCCTGCCTTCGGCTCAGGTCATGATCTCAGGGTCCTGGGATCGAGTCCCGCATCAGGCTCTCTGCTCGACGGGCAGCCTGCTTCCTCCCCTCTCTCTGCCTGCCTCTCTGCCTACTTGTGATCTCTCTGTCAAATAAATAAATAAAATCTTTAAAATATATATGTATATGAGCAAAAGAATTTGCCACTGGCAGACCTACTCTATAAGAAACGTTAAAGAAGTCCTCCAGGTAAATCTAAAAGACAATATAAATGCACTTTTAGTTGTAACTGTTTTCTTCCGCATGATTTTTTTTTAAAGATTTTATTTATTTGTTTGACAGAGAAGAGTAAGGGAGAGCACAAGCAAGGGGAGCAGAAGAGGGAGAGGGAGAAGCAGGCTCCCTGCTGAGCAAGGACCTCCCCCCCCATGGCAATGGGGCTCCATCCCAGGGCTCTGGGATCATGACCCGAGGTGAAGGCAGCCGCTTAACCAACTGAGCCACCCAGGTGCCCCTCTTCTGTATGATTTAAAAAACAACTGCATAACACAACAATTATAACTGTAAATCTGTGTGGACGGGCACACTGCATACAACAACATACAAAGATGGAACTTGTCTGACAATAACACCACAAGAAGAACAAAAGAAATGGAGCTTTTAATATACTATTTGAATAAAACTGGTATTCATCCAAACTAGATTGCTACAAGTTACAATATTAACTTTCTTTCCCCAAGGAAACAAATAAAAGTACAGTCAAACAATGAGGGAAGTAAAATGGCGCTGGAAAATATCTATTTATCACAAAAGGAAGTAATGGAGTAACAGGAACAAAAGACATAAGATACACGGAAAATAAATGCCAACCTAACATGTGACGCCTGCCTTCTCAGTGATTCCATTACATGTAAGTGGGTTAAATATTCCAATTAAAAAGCAGAGACCAATGGATAAAAAAATACATGATCCAACTGTATGCTGTCTGCAAGACAGACCTGAGGCTGAAAGACATGAAGAGATTAAAAGTACAAGCTGGAAAAAGGGCTACAAAGAGAAACCACAAACCACAAGCAGAAGGGCTATGTGCTATCAGACCACATGGGCTGCCAGAGACAGAGAGGGACACTTCCTAACGATGAAAGGGTCACAAGTACAGGCCGATGTAACAACTATACACACACGACTAACAACAGAACCTCAAAACACGTGACACAAACACCGACAAAACTGAAAGGAAAGGAAAATGAAAGAATGCACGGAGACTCCAGAGCCCCAGTGCCAGTAACAGAATCACTAGCAGACGAGGAAGAGCGAGACAAATGCCACGCCGCAGCCCAGCTCCATCTGGCGCACAGAACAGCCGGCCTAAGAGTGGCACAGCACACACTCTGTTCAGGCACGCAGCAAACGCTCTTCGAGACAGATTATCTGAGCCACATTTGTAAAACCTAACTAACTGAAGTTAAAGTTAAAGTATGCTCTCTGACTGTCAGGAATCATGCTAAAAATCAACGGAACACGAAAACCTAGGAAATAGCTAAACACTTGGAAATCAAACAACACACTTCTAAATAACGTGTGGGTCAGGTTTCTGGCTGGCTGGCTGAGTCGGTAGGGCGCGGACACTTAATCTCAGGATCGTCAGTTAAAGCCCCACACTGGGCACAGAACCCACTTAAAATACAAATAAATGAATAATCAATCAACCAATTCATGAGTCAAAGATATCACCAGGGAAAACAGAAAACATTCGGGACTGAAAAAAATGAAAACACAGCAAATCAAAATTTATAGGAGACAGTTGGTTTTAGTTTTCTAGGGCTGCCATAACAGAGTATCATAACTGGGTGAATTAAAACAACAGAAATTCACTGCCTCAATTCTGGAAGCCAGAAGTCCAAAGTCAAGGTGCCAGCTGGGCCATAACTTCTCTGCTGGCTCTAGGGAGGTCTTTCTTCCCTCTCCAGCTTCTGGTGTTTTCCGGGAAGCCTTGGTATTCCATGGCTTGTAAGAGTCACTCCAGGATATGGCTCTCCTTTCCCTTTACATCTTCACATTGTCCCCTCAGTACATGCCTGTCCTCACAAAGCACTTTCCTCTCTTATGCCAGCACCAATCACGTTGTACTAAGAGGCATCCTATTCTGGACCTCATCTGAATTTGTCTACAATGACCCCATTTCCAAATAAGGTCACATCCTGAGGTATGGGGTAAGCATGGGACTTCAACGTATTTTGGGGGTAGGAGGGGTCACAAATCAACCATAACACAGCTAAAAAAGTGCTTTGAGGGAAATGTATACCTCAGACTCCTATATCAGAAAAGAACTCAAACCAAGTCCCTAAGCTTCCACCTTAAGAAACTAGGAAAAAGGCAAATTAAACCCAAAGCAAGCAAAAGAAAGTATATAAAGATTACAGTGAAAATAAATGAACAGGAAATTAAAAAACAATAAAGAATATCAACAAAAATGAAGTTACTTCTTTGAAACTTCAACATAACTCACAAACCTCTGGTTAAACTGACCAAGAAAAACAGAAAGAAGGCCCAAATTACTAACCAGGACTGAAAGAGGGACTATCACTACCCACCCTCTAAAAAGAGAGAGAATTATACAGGAACACTATAAGCAACTGTATGTCAACAAAGTAGAGGAGATGAACAAATTCCTAGAAAGACATAAGACACCGAAAATGACTTAAGAATAGAAACCCTGAATACCTAAAACGAGTAAGGAAATTAATGGTGAAAAAAACTTCCGACACAGAAAAGCCCAGACCCAAACTCCTTCGGGGTGAATTCTATCAAACATCTAAAGAACAAATAACACCAGTCCTTCACAAACATTTCAAAAAAAATAGAATATACTTCCCAACTCATGAAGCCAGTATCACTCTCACATCAAACACTCAAAGACGTCAACAAAAAAGAAAACCACAGACCAATGTAATATCCTTCATGAATACAGGTGCAAAAGTCCTCAATAAAATACTACCAAACCAAACGCAGCAAGACGTAAGAAGAGTCAGATATCATGACAAAGTGGATTTACTGCAGAAACACTGAAAAATCAATGCAATACACCATATTAATAGAATAAAGATAAAGCCATATCCTCATCGCAACAAATGCACAAGCACTTAAAACTCAATACCCTTTTCTGATTAAAACCAAAACCAGGGGCGCCTGGGTGGCTCAGTAGGTTAAAGCCTCTGCCTTCGGCTTGGGTCATGGTCCCAGGGTCCTGGGATCGAGCCCTGCATCGGGCTCTCTGCTCCACAGAGAGACTGCTTCCTCTCTCTCTGCCTGCCTCTCTGCCTTCTCGTGATCTCTGTCTGTCAAATAAATAAAATTTAAAAATCTTAAAAAAAAAAAAAAAAAACAATGGGGGGGCGCCTGGGTGGCTCAGAGGTTAAAGCCTCTGCCTTCGGCTCAGGTCATGATCTCGTGTTCCTGGGATCGACCCCCGAGTCGGGATCTCTGCTCAGCAGGGAGCCTGCTTCTCCTCCTCTTTCTGCCTGCCTCTCTGTCTACTTGTGATCTCTCTGTCAAATAAATAAATAAAATCTTTAAAAAAAAACAACAAAAACAAACAAAACTGGGAATAGAAGGTAAGTTCTTCAACCTGATGAAAGACATCTACAAAAACCCAAGGCTAACATCACACTTGATGATGAAAGACCAAAAGCTTTTCCCTAAAAACAGGAACGAGACAGGGACGGCTGCTCTCACCACTTCTATTCAACGTATCACTGGAGGTTCTAGTTCGAGCAACTAGGCGGGGAAAAGAACTAAACGGCACCGAGATTTGAAAGGAAGAAGTAAAATTCTTACACGTCTATTCTCAGGTGCCATGGTCTGTACAGCTGAAGCTTGAATAGCGCAGAAGGTCAGGGTACCGACCCCCACGCAACCGAAAACCAGGTCTAACTTCTGATTCCCCAGAAACTGAACTAAGAGCCTACTGTTGACCAGAAGCCTTAGCGGTAATATAAACTGTAAACTGACACGTTCTGTATATCATATACTATATCCCTACAACAACATACACCAGAGAGCGCTAAAATCTTCAGAGCACGTACTGCGCTGTGTTTATCAGACACAATCTGCATGTAAGTGGATGTGCACAGTTCAAACCCACGTTGTTCAAGAGTCAACTGCATACACGTACGTTTTTCTATATATGTGACAAACATTACTAAGTTCCCCCGGAAACTGTATTTATGTCCTGGTTATGTGTCTTATTGAATCTGTTTAAGGTATGAGGACAGATACCAGAGAACCATAATGGCAGATTCTAACAGCTTCTGTAAGGAAAGGAGAACAGACAGGCAGAAGAGCCAGAGGGGGAGAACACATGACCTTCCACCAGCCCATAACACAGCTGGCGTCATTCTTCACTCTAGCACTCATGGAGCTCACAGGCGACGGACAAGGATGCGCAAACAACCAAGACTCTCCAAGCCTACATGCCAGCCTTAGAATCTGATGGGGAGAAGGCCTAGACTCCAAAGACAAAATCAGTTTGGCTACCAGCCTAGCAAACACTGTCCAAACTACACAAGACAGAGAACCCTCTAGGCCTTTCACAGGGTTTCAGATGCTTTCTGTGTAATATCAAGACTTGCTTCTTCCTTTGAAACTAATGTAATACTGTGTGTCAAATATACTTCAATTAAAAAAAAAATCTAGAGGCACCTGGGTGGCTCAGTGGGTTGGGGCCTCTGCCTTCGGCTCAGGTCGTGACCCCAGGGTCCTAGGATCGAGCCCCACGTCAGGCTCTCTGCTCAGCGGGGAGCCTGCTTCTACCTCTCTCTCTGTCTGCCTCTCTGCCTGCTTGTGATCTCTGCCTGTCGAATAAATAAATAAAATCTTTAAAAAAAAAACCTATCTCTCCTTTCCCATGAGTTTGTACTTCATGGAAACCAAACAATTTTTCTTTGTAAAAATACTCCAGATAATAAATGAAGGAAGTCTGCCATTTTGCAGTTAATGATCCTGAGCAATAAACAGCAATGATTATGATTGTTAACGTCAAAAAGCAAGATGACCAGACTTATTACGCTGATTTAAAAAAAAAAAGCAAACCTCAGTACTAGTTACAAAGTATTCTGGCTAAAAAAAAAAAGTTTTTAAAAGACAAACCTACATCTGATGCAGCCTCTAGCCCTGGGCTGTCCAACTGAAAGATAATGTGAGCCACAAGCATGAGCCAGGTCTGTAATTTTCAATTTTCTAGTAATCACATTTTAAAAAAGAAATTAGAAGCACAGGGCGCCTGGGTGGCTCAGTGGTTTAAGCCGCTGCCTTCGGCTCGGGTCATGATCTCGGGGTCCTGGGATCTAGTCCCGCATCGGGCTCTCTGCTCGGCAAGGAGCTTCTCTCTCACTCTCTCTGCCTGCCTCTCTGCCTACTTGTGATCTCTGTCAAATAAATAAATAAAATCTTAAAAAAAAAAAAAAAAAAGAAATTAGAAGCACAAATTAGGGGCGCCTGGGTGGCTCAGAGGGTTAAAGCCTCTGCCTTCAGTTCAGGTCATGATCTCAGGGTCCTGGGATCGAGCCCGGCATTGGGCTCCCTACTCAGCAGGGAGCCTGCTTCCCCCCTCCTCTCTCCCTACCTCTCTGCCTGCTTGTGATCTCTCTCTGTCAAATAAATAAATAAAATCTTAAAAAAAAAAGCACAAATTACTTTCAGTATTATTTAACCCAATATATCCAAAATACTGTATTTCAACACGAAATCAGTATTTTTTGCATTAATATGATACTTTACATTCTCTTTTTCACACTAAGTCTTCAAAATCCTGTGTGTATTTTGTACTTACAGCACATCTCAATTCACACTAGCCATGTTTCAACTACTCAAGAGTGGCATGATAGCTAGCATAATGGAAAGCAGCAGTTCTGGATCTTAAGTATCAATACAGTAAATATAGAGAACAGAGGAACATGTTCATATAGCAATGCAATCAGCAAAATGAAGATTATGGAAAGTCTGTGGACAAATGAACCATCATCTTCAAAACTGTCAAAGAAAAATAAAGACATGCCAATCGATGTATTGAGATTTAAGAGAAATCAAGGACGATGAATAGATATTTTGTTCCTAATTTGAAATGAATAAGAAATATGAACGGGGCGCCTGGGTGGCTCAGTGGGTTAAGCCATTGCCTTCCACTCGGGTCATGATCTCAGGGTACTGGGATCGAGCCCCGTGTCGGGCTCTCTGCTCAGCGGGGAGCCTGCTTCTTTCTCTTTCTCTGCCTGCCTCTCTGCCTACTTGTGATCTCTCTCTGTCAAATAAGTAAAATCTTAAAAAAAAAAAAAAAAAAAAGAAATATGAACAGTAACTGTATTTATTGACTGAAATATTTGGGTGAACTGAAATACAGACTCACTGATGGCGTGGGGACTGTCCCTGAGGGGGGACTGCTGGTGCTGGGAGACAAGTGTGAGGGGTTCACTCTTCCACCTTAAATCTACTTCTAAACAGGCCTGAAAAGTTCCGTAATAAAAAGTCTGTAGTGTCGGGGCACCTGGGTGGCTCAGTGGGTTAAAGCCTCTGCCTTCGGCTCAGGTCATGATCCCAGGGTCCTGGGATCGAGCCCCGCATCGGGCTCTCTGCTCCGTGGAGAGCCTGCTTTCTCCTTTCTCTCTGCCTGCCTCTCTGCCTACTTGTGATCTCTCTCTGTCAAATAAATAAATAAAATCTATAAAAAAAAAAAAAAGTCTGTAGTGTCTACACATGTCCTTGCCAGTACAGAGTTCCATAATGATACCAGTGGCCTGCCAAGAGAGCTGAGTGCTAGGGAACGAAGGGGAGAGCTGTTTCACTTTATACTTTTTTTTTTTAAATTTTGAATCATGTAGCTGTCTTACCTACTCAAAAAATTAAATTTACACATACTTTGGCTCCATTCACTGGCCTCTGCAACTCCACCATGTCACCAGGCCCAGGCCTACCCACTAGTCCCTTGCTTCCTCTCTAGCCTTCCTTCAATCCACTCTCCACACAGTAGCCAGAGTCATCTTTTTAAAATAGCATTCTGCGCCTAAAATCCTTCAATGACTGTCTACAGTGCTTAGGAAACCACCAACTCGTTACCAAGGCAACAAGACCCTATATGACCCGCCCCTGCCTCTCCAGCCTCACCTTGTGCCACTTGCCCCTTCTACCCTAGTAATTCCACCCTGTGTCAAAGGGTACAGACTCGCCCAATTCACGACTGAGGAAACTGGGACATCTCTACAAAACACACCATGTGGCTATTAAACATGTGAAAGATGTGGATACACAGGAACTAACCACGAAAGAAGAGAACGCAAACAGCACACACCCAACACAGCCACTTTAAGGAGGAACATGCGCATTCATAGGGTCAGAAACAAACAGATGAAAATACTTGGCATTCTTAGGTTCCAATTTTCTGAATGTTGTTAAAAACCCTTTTTTTAATAAAGAAATGTACATATTGAACCCCACTGTTCCAATTCATGCCTTACCTCCTTTAAGACCTGGACTAACCCATCATCCTCAAGGAGCCTTTCCCAACACAGGTGTGGTTGCAGCAGTGAGTGCGAGAGCACCGGCCTTTCCCTGCTTGGTAATATTTGCTCTACTACATTTTTACATTTTGTGAAATGAGGCAATAATCTCAAAACACGCCTATCCTCTACACAGTATGGGGACTAGCACTTCACAAACAGAAGGTGCCCAAGAAATGCTCACAGACCGCGGAAAAGGGCATTTTAAATACACTCTGATGGGAACTTAGAAACAAGCCTACTGAGAGTGGGGTGCAAAAAGCAATCCAAACACTCTCCTACGTGAAATACCAACCGACAGGGACGCAACTGGGAAAGTGACCTCTCATCTCAGAAGACCCCATTTCAAAGGAAATGCCACCTTCAAAGAGTTGTTTTTCAAAATGCAAAACCTGTGAAGAGATTTTTTTTAAATAACTGAAAATACTAGGAAGAAGCAGAACAGTGAACAAGAGGACTTCTCAAAACCTGGAATGGACACTTTCTATACCACACCTACAGCAGGCCGGAGGGACTGGGCTCCAACAGTTATTCCCTACATGACTGGCTGAGTCAAATCAAACTGCCCACTTACTATACGATAAAAGCTCCCATCAAACACGCTAAGTCCAATGAAATGCCAAACATGAAGTTCCTAAGGAAAAGATCCCAAAACGAGGCTCTTATTAGTTCAATTATTTTCAAAGACAAATTTAATAAAATGTGGTCAAACAAAACAAAACTGTTTTGGTTTTTTTGTTTGGCTGTGTGTGGGTTTTTTTTTAAAAGACTTTATTTGACAGAGAGAGACAGCGAGAGAGGGAACACGAGCAGGGGGAGTGGGAGAGGGAGACAGACGTAGGCTCTCCACTGAGCAGGGAGACTGATGTGGGGCTCAATCCCAGGATCCTGGGATCATGACCCAAGCTTAATGCAGACACTTAACGACTGAGCCACCCATGCACCCCTACAAACCTGTTTTGTAACAGGACTGGAACCAGAAGCAGGAAACAAGGACTGTAGCCCCAACTCTGGCAGTGATCACAGGAGAGATCTCCAACAACAGGCTACTCAAGGTGTCCTTCTGAGCATTAGGGTCAAGATACACTCATTGCTCTTGTTTACCTTTATTATGATCCAGAACTTTCCCCAGTAATGAGTCCAGAAACACAAACCACACAGATCTGAGAGGGGCAGCCCTTTCCACAAGAGAGCTGTGCTTTTAGTGTAGGGGAAAACTCACTTCTCAAAATTCACAGTAAATGTTTCTGATTCTACATGTTTCTGATTTCTACACGGCAGAACGCTTTCCACCCCATTCCCTTATTGAAAATCAACCAAAGACAAGAACAGGAAAGAGACACATAAACTCCACCTAAGACACATCTGAAACCCTATACGGAACATGAACCAGACGCTGGAGGAGAGCTAAATCACCGCACAGAGCAGAGGAAGAGGAACCTAAAGGAGGCCACTGCTGAGAAGCAGGCTGACTGACCCCAAAGAGCCATGGGAGGCTCAGAAGATGGGGATGATGTCTGGAGCTAAAAAGGAGTGTGGGGGTAAAAACCCACCTAGAGGGCGTTGGACTCTCAGGTCCCCAGGCCCACCTACACACTCGGACAAGCACTCTCAGGTAGCTGCATAGACCAGAGGGCTGGCTCTTTAAGTCCTCTACCAGAAGTGTGCCACGCTTGGGGACCGTGGGCACAAAGAACAGGAATAAGCTCCACAGCTGAAAGCAGGGACATTAGGTCAAGGCTATGTACTGAGCCACGGGAAGACCCCTCCTCCCACCCTTTAGCCCAGCTCCAGAATGCCCAGCTTAACACCAACAAGGCAAGAGACTGAAGGAGCCTTCTCGGAGGAAGCCAAACCGGGGGACAATAACATGTGAAGGAGAGCCAACAAAAAAGTCCATCATCACCTGCACCAAAGCCACAAGTGAACAAGCCCCCAAACACTCAGCTTTCCATTCTTAGCACTTTATTCTTTTTTTTTTTTTTAAGATTTTATTTATTTATTTGACAGACGGAGATCACAAGTAGGCAGAAAGGCAGGCAGAGAGAGAGGAGGAAGCAGGCTCCCCGCGGAGCAGAGAGCCCGATGTGGGCGGGGCTTGATCCCGGGACCCTGAGACCATGACCTGAGCCGAAGGCAGAGGCTTAACCCACTGAGCCACCCAGGCGCCCCTTTAGCACTTTATTCTTAAAAATGAATAGCCACACCTGGGTGGCTCAGTGGATTAAAGTCTCTGCCTTCAGCTCGGGTCATGATCCCAGGGTCCTGGGATTGAGCCCCACATCGGGCTCTCTGCTTGGAGGGAAGCCTGCTTCCTCCTCTCTCTCTGCCTGCCTCTCTGCCTACTTGTGATCTCTGTCTGTCAAATAAATAAATAAAATCTTAAAAAAAAAAAGATGAATAGCCAAGGAACACCAGACACTGGAAGAAGCTTTCTAAAAAGAAAGAAAGAGATCAAAAATGCAGCAGCAGGGATGCCTGAGTGGCTCAGTGGGTTAAGCCTCTGCCTTCAGCTCAGGTCATGATGCCGGGGTCCTGGGATCGAGTCCCGCATTGGGCTCCTTTCTCAGCGGGGAGCCTGCTTCTCTCTCTGCCTCTGCCTGCCACTCTGCCTGCTTGTGCTCTCTCTCTCTCTGACAAATGAATAAACAAATCTTTGGAAAAAAAAAAAATGCAGCAACAAAGAGGAATGCAGGCCAAACAGAAAAATTCTGAAAAACAGTAATTTTAATTTTTTCTTTTTTTTTAAGTAGGCCACAGGCCTAGTGTGTAGCGCAGTGTGGGGCTTGAACTCACTACCCTGAGATTAAGACCTGAGTCCAGATCAAGAGTCAAACACAGGGCGCCTGGGTGGCTCAGTAGGTTAAGCATCTGCCTTCAGCCCAGGTCATGATCTCAGGGTCCTGGGATCGAGCCCCACATTGGGCTCCCTGTTCAGCAGGGCGTCTGCCTCATCCTGGCCCTCGGCCCCTCCTCCCTGCTTGTGTTCTTTCTCAAATAAATAAATAAAATCTTTAAAAAAAAAAAAGTCAGATGCTTAACCGACTGAAGCATCCAGGTACCCCATAAAATCGGAGGATTTTTTTGAAGTTTTAACTGTATTTTAGGGGCATCTGGGTGGCTCAGTTGTTAAGCGTCTACCTTAGGCTCAGGTCATGATCCCAGAGTTCTGGGATCGAGCCCCCCATCGGGCTCTCTGCTCAGCAGGAAGCCTGCCTCTCCATCTCCCACTCCCCCTGCTTGTACTCCCTCTCTTGCTCGCTCTCTCTGTCAAATAAATAAATAAAATCTTCCAAAAAAAAAGTTTTAGCTGTATCTTAAGAAATTTAACTGAAATTGGGGCGCCTGGGTGGCTCAGTGGGTTAAGCCTCTGCCTTCGGCTCAGGTCATGATCTCAGGGTCCTGGGATCAAGCCCCGCATCGGGCTCTCTGCTCTGTGGGGAGCCTGCTTCCCCGCTCCTCTGCCTGCCTCCCTGCCTATCTATGATCTCTGTCTGTCAAATAAATAATAAGTAAAATCTTTAAAAAGAAAACTTAACTGAAATTAAGCAGACATTGTATATATTAAACAAGAATAGGAGGCATTAAAAAAGGAAGAGAGAATAAAGAACGCGAAAATACAAAAAGAAAAGTTAAAAATTCAGTGAAAGAACACTCAAAAATGCTCCCAAAAAGTAGAACAAAATGATTAAGACACGACCAGGATGAAAAACTTTTAAAAATCAGAATACTGGGGTATCTGAGTGGCTCAGTAAGTTAAGTGTCCAACTCTGGGTTTCACCTCAGGTCATGATCTCAGGATTGAGCTCTGCAGAGTCTGCTTGAGATTCTCTCTCTCCTTCTGCCTGTGCCCCTCCCCCTGCTCAAGTGTGCTCTCTCTCCCTCCCCCCCAAATAAATAAATAAAAGCTTTTTAAAAAATAAATTAAAAACAAAAATTAGAATATTTAGTACAGGAAGTACAATATTCAACTAAAATAGTAGAAAATAAGCTATCTCAAATATATTGTACAAAATATCCTACCAACAAAAGGGCCTCAATCTCCAGATTTCAGGCTACTTAATATCCTGCATGATAAATGAAAGAAGGCTACCATTACGACGCATCATAAAAATTAGGCAAATCATGGATGCAATGATCCTAAAAATTTGGTGAGGGAATAATGGCTAAAAGGATTGAAAATCAAACTGGACTTCTCAACAGCAACAATGAAAACTAGAAGACATGGGAGCAATAACTTAAAAATTACTTCCAACCTGGAATGCCAAGCTCAGCCAAACATAATCGTTCAGCATGGTGGTAAAATAAGTACATTCTCAGACATGCAAGCCCCAGAAGTCTGTCTCCCAAAAAACTACTGGTAAGCTATTAGAGAATGTGTTCCACCACCACAAGTGAGTAAACACACAAAGGGAAGCCATTAGATGCACGGAAAGGGGTTCATCACTAGAGAATGATGGGGACAATTTCCAGGATGTCAGTGTGCTCCAAGCCAAGAGAACAAGCGCATCCTGACTTGGGCAGAGCGACTCGGGAGCACTGAAGAAGCAAATGGTGAGGTGACAGGGCTAAATGGAGGAAACTTAAATTAACACCTCACAAAACAGAAAGTGCAAGAGCGTTATTCTGAGGTTCAAAGGAAACCAGGCAAATGAAAAACAAGGCAATCATTAACTCCAGGAAAGAAAAAAGGCTGTACAAAAAAAAGAAATAGAAGGCGCCTGGCTGGCTCAGGTGGTAGAGCCTGTGACTCTGATCTCAGGGTTGTGAGTTTGAGCCTCACATCGGGTGTAGAGATTACTTAAAAATATAAATCTTCAGGGGCACCTGGGTGGCTCAGTGGGTTAAAGCCTCTGCCTTCAGCTCAGGTCCTGATCCCAGAGTCCTGGGATCGAGCCTCGCATCGGGCTCTCTGCTCAGCAGGGAGCCTGCTTCCACCTCTCTCTCTCTCTGCCTGCCTCTCTGCCTGCTTGTGATCTCTGTCTGTCAAATAAATAAATAAAATCTTAAAAAAATAAAAAATAAAATAAAAAAATATAATCTTCAGGGGTACGTGGTGGCTCAGTTGGTTAAGCATCCCACTTTTGGTTCTGGCTCAGGTCATGATCTCAGGGTAGTGGGATCAAGCTCTGAGTTGGGCTCTGGGCTCAGCACAGAGTCTGCTTAAGATTTTCTCCCTCCGCCTCTGCCCGTCCCTCTGCTCACATGCTCTAAGATAAATAAAATCTTTTTTAAAAAATAAAATCTTAAAAAGAAAAGGAAAAAATAAAGGCAATTATAGTTTACCACCTGGCTCAGCATGGCACAATAATGACCTGAAGAGACTGATGATTTTGGATATGAATATAATGAAAACTGTGAGTGTTCTAGATAGCAGAGTATGAGAGAACTGAGTTATCATCTATCATTAGTGGAAGCAAACAAATAAGCCCTAAAGTTGATGAGTGAAGACACAGCAACCCAAGCATATTACTTGAATACACGAAGTAAACGTCAGAGGGTGTCAAGTGGCTGTTGCCCCTCTAGAAAGTAAACAGGAGGAGAATGGCCCTTTTAATTTTTAATTTTTTTTAAAAGATTTTATTTATTTATTTGACAGAGATCACAAATAGGCAGAGAGGCAGCAGAGAGAGCGAGAGGAGGAAGCAGGCTCCCTGCTGAGCAGAGAGCCCAATATGGGGCTCGATCCCAGGACCCTGGGATCATGACCCAAGCTGAAGGCAGAGGCTTTAACCCACTGAGCCACCCAGGCGCCCGGAGGACGGCCTTTTTATTTTTATTTTTTTTTAAGATTTTATTTATTATTTTGACAGACAGAGATCAGAAGCAGGCAGAGAGGCAGGCAGAGAGAGAGGGAGGAAGCAGGCTCCCTGCTGAGCAGAGAGCCCGATGCGGGGGACTCGATCCCAGGACCCTGAGATCATGACCTGAGCCGAAGGCAGAGGCTTAACCCACTGAGCCATCCAGGCACCCCAGGACAGACTTTTTAAAGGTCTTTTAGAGCTATTTGACTTTTGGGGTGCCTGGGTGGCTCAATCATTGAGCAGCTGCCTTCAGCTCAGGTCATGATCCCAGGGTCCTGGGATGGAGCCCCACATAAGGCTCCCTGCTAGGCAGGAAACCTGCTTCTTCCTCTCCCCCTCCCCTTGCTTGTGTTCCCTCTCTCCCTCTCTCTCTCAGTCAAATAAACAAATATAATCTTCAAAATGAGAAAAAAAGAAAAAAAGATTCTCTTTCCTTCGAACTCTGCCCCTCTCCCCCCCACCCTGCTCCCTCTCTCTCTCAAAAAACAGAAAAACAAAAACTATTTGACTTTTTTTTTAAACTTTCTTCAGTTTTGTTGTGTTTGGGTTTTTTTGGGGGGGGGGAGAGGGTGTCTAGGTAGGCTCCACACCCAATGTGGAGCTAGAACTCACCACCCTGAGATCAAAAGTCTTGCCCAATGAGACAGCCAAGCACCCAGCACTATTTGACCTTTTAAGCAAGGTCCTTGTGCATATATTATTTTAACAAAAAATAAGTTTTAAGAAAGAGATACAAAGTTGCCACCCTTCTAGAAAAGCAATCAATCAGCCTAGGAAAGCCCTCTTGCTAAAAGGTCACATTTTGCGGGGTCAAAAACCTTAAGTCAAGTACCTTACCCCATGCTCTGGTCCTGGGCGATCCTGAACAGGTATTAAACCTCAGGAGCCCCCACCTACTAATCCACAGAATGGGAGCAGGAGATATATTCCAGTAGCTTATTAGTTCTCTTTAGTGTGAAAAAGTGGTGACTCTCTTTCTAGGTCAAGGAAAAGAGAAAAGAATAAACATGCAATTCGGTAAGTTTCAAGTGTTCACACTGCTGACTTAGTCGTGGGGCAAGCACTGAACCCTGCAACGCTAAGCACTTCCCAGATTTAATGGCAAGAGATGACCCTATGCCTATCCACTGCCCAGGAGGCCCCTTACCCTATCATGCACCTCCACAATAAACACTTAAGATCATGACTCTAAACCCAGAGCGCTTATGAAGTAAAAACGACCACCACAGACACAGCGCGTGTCCAGTGAGCTAAACTGCCTGCATCCATCTTTCCCAGCACAAGCTCTGAGACCCTGGGGTGCGCTGTCCCTGTTCTTCATCTGCAAGCGGGAACAAAACCGGACCTACCTCAGAAGACCGAGGTCAGGCTTTAATGAGTGAACTCGCGCAAAGCACTACAACAGGACTGGACACAGGGAAAGGCTGGGTAAGCGCAGCCCGTCATCCCCCTCAGCGGCGCTAAGAAGGCCTCCCTTCCAGGCTGGCTGCGGAATGAGAGCCGTGGGGGGTCATCGGCTCACCGGCTATTTATGAAACACCTACTACGTACCAGACACCCGACAAGCGCCGGTCCCGCCACCGGCCGTGCCAAGTCGTTCCCTCTCCTCCCAGCCGAGCTCTCCTCGCCGGCGGAGCAGGAAAGAACAGCGCCTGCCGCCCAGAGCGGAGAAGGATGCGGGAGCCAAGTTACCTAAAGCGATTCAGTGCCTGAGCCGCAGCGACGGCTCGAGAAACACCCCTACTCGCGGCGCGCCCTCTCTCCACGACCTGCAGGTGACTTCTCGTGCCGCCTCGCTCACCGACTCCCCCGGAGCCTCACACACTCCTGGAGTGCGGACAAGTTCCAGCAATGGCCCGGCTCCGCACTGGAAAATGCCCTGCGCCCTCCCAGCTTCCTCACCACCCACAGTCCCGAAGACACAGGGGAAAGCTCCGAGACACGGAGACCACCGACCACCGGGACCAAACCCACAGCCAGGTGTGTGCCCGGCGCCTCGCCGCGCCTCGGCTCGCTGCAGCCCCGCGCCGCCGACTGCACGCCGAGCACTCGCGGGCGCAGCTCCGTGGGCATCGCCTCCTTCCACGCGAGTCCCTGTCCGCCCGACGCCCGCCCGACGCCCGCCCGACGCCCGCCCCGCCTCGGCTCGCTGCCTCCCGCGCGCCTCATCGCACGGAGTTAGGCTGCGGCGCCGCTACGAGCAGGGAAACAAACTGGCCCTGGAATTAGCAAGAGGCAGGACTACACCGCACGGGCGAGGAAACGGGAACTTTTCAGGTCCGGAGCCCGTCCGGGCAGGCGGCTCGGCGCGTCCGCGCGGGTGACAGCCGCCAGGGCCGGGCGGCATTGTCTGGGAGGAGCGCGCCGGCCGGCCAACTTTTCGGCAGCGCGGGTGCCATCCCCTTCGGAACAAAGTGAAAGGTCAGCGGGCGCAGGAGAGGCGCCGGGAGCGCACGGCCTCGCCTCGGCTCGCGCCGCGAAGTTGGCCGGCTCGCCCCACTTTCCCTTTTGTCCTCCGCCCCTTCCGCGGGGCTCCCGGCCGAGGCCCCGGGCGCGCGGGGGCGGGCGGGCGGACGCGCCCGGCC
>JAHRIG010000040.1:356702-375565 GCA_020311275.1 Eira barbara
GGGGGGGGGGGCGGGTCGTGGACCGCGCACACGGGTGCGGAGGAGGAAGGGGCGAAGGCAGGTACCTCGGGAGTCTTCCCGGCTTCTCTGGGACAGCCGAAGTCCGCCCCTCACAGGCTTGGGACCCCACCCCGGGCCTCCCGACGGGGAGCTCACGTCCAGGCCTGCAAGCCCAGCCGGACGGACCTCCACCTGTATGCCCCCGGCACCATCCTCCCCATCCCCTCTCCTGCCTTGGGCCCTAGTCTCTCCCGACCCCAAAGCGCTTTTACCTCCGGGGCCTCAACCACCAGCCCTTCAGGGAAGCTCACCGCCCTCCCAGGACTGCGCCCCGCAGCTACCTTGCTCTGTTTGACTCCACGGCACTCCCCCGCCGTCTCGTCTTTCCCTCTGGGAGTCGAGACAGGGATTTCTATCTCGTGTGCCCCAGTGCCTGTGACAGCGCTGGCATGAAGGAGACAAATACTTGTCGAATGAATAAATCATTTGTGGAGGAAAAGTGCTTTACCAGGCAAATACCGACTGTAAGTGAACGTGTCCGAAGTGGGATATGCTCGCATTTTACACAGTCTGCCCAGCCCACCCTGCCCTTGTGTCCATCACTCAGGTCAAGGGCTGTTTTTGACACACGGGTGTGAACTGTGTAACCGTCAGGTCAGTCCTGAGACGTGGGTTGAGTGGACAAACGAAGCAGGGGAGTCAAGTGGCCTCGAGACCGCCTACCTGTTGAGAGGCTGCGATGGGACTGAAGGCCAGGTGGGTTTTCAATTCTGAGGCTGCTGCTAGCGGATGTTTTACAGATTCCCCTCCCTGTGGCGTATTTTGAGCTTTTCTCCAATGTTCATCCTCTCCTTGTCCCACAAATAGTAACATTTTAGAGAGGTTCCTGGTTGCCTGGCTAAGGAACACATTTCCAGCCGTAAAGAGTGGCCAATGGGATGTTTACACAAGTGATACAACCCACTTCCCAGCCAGTAGCCCCCAAGTTAGAGGAGCAGGCCCAGTAAATTGGCTGATGGTGAAATCTGGAATGACCAGCCTGGACCCCGGGGTGGAAACCTCAACCCGAGAATGACAGCTATGTCACCAGGCCCAAATCTTATACTTCTGGACTGTTAAGTGTACAAGAATAAACTGGGAGGGGCGCCTGGGTGGCTCAGTCGGTTAAAGCCTCTGCCTTCAGCTCAGGTCATGATCCCAGGGTCCTGGGATCGAGCCCCGCATCGGACTCTCTGCTCAGCGGGGAGCCTGCTTCCTCCTCTCTCTCTGCCTGCCTCTCTGCCTACTTGTGATCTCTGTCTGTGAAATAAATAAATAAAATCTTTAAAAAAAATAATAATAAACTGGGGGGGGCGGGCAGGGGGAATCAATATGTCCCCTCAGTTTGTTATAGATTAACAGGGACACCTATTCAAGGTCACTCCCTCACTATGTCAGATACGGAATTTCAACCCCAAGTCTTATCTTAATCCCACCTCCAGTATTTCCCAGACCATGGTCCAGGATCACTGGCCCCACTGAGCATTTACAGGCCCTCCCCTCAGCACTGGATATCTGCAGATGCCCCTTTGGTGAACGTTGCTCTGCCGAACCCTGACTTTATTTTTTCTTGGGTTCCTTGGATCCCAGACAACAGGCATTTGAAAAGGACCTTGAGAGCAGGCATGGGCTTGTGTGTTCACACTTGGATGGGAGATGAGCAGCAGTATCCCTCAGAGCCAGACATGGGTGGCAGTGGTGAGGGCAGGGACTTGAGACTTGAGGCCAAGGATCAAGGAACAGCACAAGGGGCAGGGACTTGGGCAAGCCCACCTCATCACCCCCCATGGGATTTCTGCTGCAGGAGATCTGAATGCCATCACCTGGGACAACGGGTGCTGGTTGGTCAAGCGAGCCCAAGGTGTGTCAGTATTACAGGGTTGGTCTTCTCCCCGTGCTACAGATACATTTTAAATTAACACCACAGCTCCAGACATGCAAGCCCCACTCAGAGGGCACATTCTTAAGTAGAACCAAGAGGAAGAGCACCAGCCCTGGCCCAGATTAAAGGTACCCAGTCCCTGCTGGTCCTGCTCCCCAGGGCCAGTCTTCTGGGCCCTAGGCACCTGGAAGGAAGGGCCCAGAACAGAGGACAGGGGCACACACCTTGGAGGGGATGGGGCTGCCCACAGGCAGGGTTCCAGGGCTGAAGGGGGTTCAGGACTAGGACGAGGGGTGCGTGCTCGGGAGGGGCCCCCACAGCTAGGCTGCCGCACACCGGGCAGGAGGAGGGTGCCCGAGAGGCAGCCTATGCCCAGCTCTATGGATGAAGCACTTTATTTACATGGCTTCTCTCCAGGCCTCAGCACCCCTGGGAGGGGCTCATCCCTGGGCAGAGGCTGAAAGGAGCAGCCAGGCAGCAGCGGGTCCTGAGCAGGCCGGGTCAGGCCAGGAGCAAAGAAGGCACAAGGCCCTGGGTACCCGATCCCAGGGCGAAGGTCGGCCCACCCGGAGAAGGCGGCACAGGGTCAGTTCCCAGGCGTCGGGCAGGGATCTGCACCGCCACAGCTCTGCTCATAGGATGGTGGGGCCTCTGCGGGGAGAGAGCAAGGTCTGCATGGGGCTCATGGTGCCCCCTCCCCCACCAAACCCCAAGTCCCTCACTCACCATAGGGATAGCCCCATGAGCTATACTCTGGGGGCAGGATCAAGGTACTGGTAGTGGGCACTGGCCCTCCAGAGCCCTCTGCAAAGTAGGGGACAGTGGCACCTGTGGAGATGCACAAGGGAGGGGGCAATGGGTGGGGAGCAGGGCTGCCATCCTGAGGGCGGGGTTCGGGGGCACCAGGCACGGAGCCAAAGGCGGCAGGTAATGGCTGCTGTTGTGAGTGGCTCTTCGTGGAGAGGGAGACTGCATCTGCGAAGGGGGGACTGCTAGCTGCCGCCTCGCCCTCCTCCTGGGGTGGTGCTGAGGGCACTACGGGGACCGGGGCCCCGGGAGGCAGCCCTGGGCCTGCTCGGGGGCTCATCGGGGCATGGTTCACAGCAATATTGCCGATGAAAACAGGGAGGGTCACAGTGGCTTCAGGTGCCTTCAGGGAGACCTGGGGAGGAAGCAACAGTGAGGCTAGGCCACCTTCCCCCCGTCCCCACCCCACTCCCTCCAACCCGCAGCACCTGCAGGTAGTAGTCCACGTGGATGAGGCTGCAGCCTGGCAGGGCTGACTGGGGCAGCGCGGGCACCAGGATCTGCTCTTGCCACTGGGCCCGCCTCCAGGCCTTGACACCCACACCTTCTACCTCTGCAATGGTCCGCACATCGTAGATCCAGCGCTTGGCCTTGTAGGACACTTTCTGGGGAGCAGCCAGCCTGTGAGCCTGGGCAGGCCAGGCCCCTCCCCCTCCTCCAGCCCCTCCAGCCAGAGGGGCCTCTGACCTGCAGCAGACTGGCTACCACGGGGCCCGTGTCCTTGCCTGACTGGTTCTCAATGTCCGCCTGCAGCCGCAGCACCTGCCCTACCACGTAGCCACGGAGGTCTGTGCTGGCAGTGAGGACCACACTGCCCGTCTTCACCAGCTTGTAGGAGAACTTCTTGGTAGTGGATGCCACGTTGGGTTGCTTGAGGGGAGGGCATTAATGAAGGGGTTTGGCAGGTGTGGGCAGCCCAGATCTCTGTGGCCCCAGGAAAAGCCCACTCGGCCCTGCTGTGCCCTGCCCCCAAACACGGCACAGGCAGCTCACGACAGAGAAGCCGCTGCTCGTCTGGGTCCCAGCCACCTCCTCTCACCTGGGGGCAGGGTGTCAGCCAGAAGACCCCTGCTCCGTCCTCACCTCAATGTCAGGGATGCTGTTCAGGTTCAGGGGGCTCAAAATATAGAACACACGGCTGCACTGGTGATCCTTGGAAAAACGTGGAGTGTCGATGGTGGCCCGCACCTGGTGCACAATCTTCCCAAAGGGGCCCTCGAAGGACGTGGGCGCTGTGGCTGGAGAGAAAGCAGGGGATGGCACCCAACTGTCCCCTGTCCCTCCTCCTATCCACTAGCTGTCACCACCAGGCCTGGCCAGGCAAGGCTGGGCTCTTACCAGGAAGCAGAAACTGGAAGGGGAAGTTGTGCTCTCCAGCCGGGAGGCTCCCTGCAGAGACAGAGGGAGATGTGGGGAGAGGGGACTCAGGAGACTTGAGGTGACACCACAGGACACAGGTTACAAGCAGGCACTGCAGCCGACCAGTTCATACCGAGTCTGACTCAAAGCCGCAGAGCAGCACAGGGCTGAAGCCTGGGCAAAGGAGGGGTAAAGAGCTTGGCTTCAACAGGAAAGGGGGATGGGGCTATTGCAGGGGCCAGTGCCCACCCAAGCAAGGAGAAGCTGGCCCCCTTCAACCACCCAGGCCCTATCACGCAATACCTAGTGCTTGCAGGGGAGAGAAATACATCAGGGTACAAAGCCCTGCTAGAGGGTGGGTCAACACAGGGGTCCCAGAGGCCGATGGGGAGGTGGGACGGACAGACAGACCCTACTCAAACTAGGTCTGCCCTGGAGGGGTTCACTCTATGCAACAAGGCAAGTACAGGCTCCCAAACTCACCCTTGTCAGCCAGCGACAGAGCACTGTTGAAGTAGCCCTCCTCTACCACCCATGCTGCATCATTGGCCTTGTTGGACACCCTGCAGGAACCCGTGCAGGTCACTCGGATGGCTGCAGGGGGGATGGGGGGGGGAGTGAGTCCCTGGCAGCCGCTGCCCTGGGCCCCTCCCTGCCCCATCACAGAGATTTGGGTAGAGCAGACAGCACCAAGGGGAGTGGGGCCTTAGGCAGCCCAGCAAGTGACCTGCTGCCCTCCAGAGGGCACCTCACGTCCGTCCCCCTCTTTGGGGTACTCCCAGGGAGCCAGGGTGATAGGGCACAGAGTTAAATCTGTCCTGAAGTCCAGAACAGGAGGCCCCCAGTGCTCACCCAGATGACACCCGTAGAGCCCGCAACCTGGTAACCTTGGTTCCCAGCCACCCCTGGGCCCACCAGCCCCGAGTACACTCAGCTCCCTGCAAGGGTTGCCTGCGACACCAGTGATGAACAGAAGCCCACAGGGCCACTGACCTCCAGCCCCACTTTCACTGGCTCACAGGCACTTCAGTTAGGCTGGGAGGCGCCCTTCACAGTCCAGGAAGCTAACTGCCAGCCCTCACGATGCAGGAATGTGGTCAGACCTGCCTGAGCAGTTAAGTACCCCTTGACTTCCTGGACTAGTGCCGCCCAGGAGGGCTGATTTCCTACATCGAGAGATGGCTCAGTCCTCTCCCGACCCGGACCGTTTGCAGCAGAGGTGGCCGCCATCGCTCTATGGTCAGGAACTCCACTCAGGAACTCCCCACTCCAGGGAACATTTGCCCAGAGACCACTATGGTCAGAAGGCTGTGGCTGGACCAGCAAGGAAGACAGCACAGCTGGAGGGGCTGGGGGCTCAGGGACAGGCAGCCTTGTGGCTCTGCCCCTCCTTTAATTGCAGGGCTGACGCAAGGCCAAAGATGTCAGTCTCCCTGCCCAGTCTCTCCCCTTCCTTCCGTGATTTGATGGTCAGATGAGGGGAAGGTGACTCAGAATCCGACACCCTTCCGACAGAGCCACCAGGCGGGAGAAACCTGGTATCCCAAGTGCCCAGGGCCAGGGGCCAGCCACACCAGACATGTCGGGGTCTCCCCAGGCCAATGTAACCCTGACAAAACAACCCCCTGTTGGCCACCCACAGACCACGAGGCTTTTCCCTGGAAACCCTTGGCCTATTCTCCACCCCCGTTGGCACTGCCTGTGACCGGCCCTCGGCCCTCGGCCCTGATTTCTAATCCACACTCCATCAGCCATCCCCTCCTAGGGTCAGAGCTGGAATTGTCCCTTCCCCAGAAATCTGAGACACAGGGGTGCTCCTACAGATGAGAAATATGGCAGGGGAGCAAATAAAGGGGGGGAAGTGTGACAATTCCAGATGCCACGCCACTCTACACTCCCCACAGAGAGGGTGCATTCCGCCCTGAGTCTGGCTGCCTTGCGAATTCTGGGACCAGCAGAGTATGCCAGAAGGAGGTAAGTGGTCCCAGACTGGCCCAGCACTGTCTAAAGACTCTCAAGTGACCTCAGTAGACGGCAAACAGAGCTGAAGAGTCCCCCGCCCACCTCTGTCCAAACCCCCAATCCACAACACTGAGTTACAGTAAACTGGTCGTTCTAACCCTCTTAGTTTAGAGGTGATTTGTTACAAGCGAGCAACTTCTGCATCGCAGCAGACAACAGGAACAGATATCCCACCTCAGTAGAAATCAGAGAAACTCAAGTGAGTTACCATTTTCACCCATCAGTTGGCAAATACTAAAGATCTTGACATGTGTTGGAGAGGAGATGAAGAAACACTGCTTGATGGTGATGAAGCCGTGGGTCGCTACAGGGGCCCTGGCGAAGCATCGGGATATCTGCTGGGCCCTTCATGCACCTCCCAGAGGACCCAACGGTTCTCAGAATCCACCCTACCCACCCAGGAGCTAGGAGCAACACTGTAACAGCATGGCCCACATGTCCAACAGCAGGATGGCTAAGACACCCACCCAGCCTGGACACGGCCCCCAGAACTCAGGCGAACAAGCCACCGGGTCACCTGATCTCAGAAAAACAAACAGTATCCCATCAACCCTTGGGGTATCCCAGAGGGGCCAAAGTTCTATGACCTTCCCAATGCCCAGGCAAAGAGCCTTTCTGCACACATGGTGAAGCCCCTTCGGGAACCTTGCCTGAATGAGCAGCTTCCCATCACCGTCTTGGAGTCAAACAGCCTATTCCTGTCCACTCTCCTCCGCAGGGAGACAATGGAGCTGCAGGGGACGGACACACACAGTAGGCTCGTCCCTCCTAACCCACACGGGAGGGATCCGCGCCCGCAGATGAGCACGACCATCGCACCAGTGTGTGTGCCCCAAGGCACAGCCACAGGACAGGGGAAGCGTGTTCTGGCAAGGGCCAGCCACCAGCACACAGCAACACTGCTGCACCATCTAGATTTAAAAGGGTTTCACTTCTGACAATGCTCAGATGCATAACGGCCAGCACCAAACCCATAAGCACCATCAGGAGGTCTGGGGCTACTCCCGTTCTCTAAGGAACACCATCATGTGGACCGTATTCCAGAGCAACTTCTGGAACTCTCCTCTCCACCAGCACTCCCCTGTCCAGCAGCCCTCATCCTTGCACCATCTGACCAAGAAGACCTCTGCTCACTCCTCATTCTGGTCCCAAAGGTCTCGCCCACCTCCACCACTTCCCACAAACCTGGAGCAACCCAGCCTTTGCCACATCTTTTCACTAAAGCTCTGGCCTATGAGGCACTTCCATCAGTCCTGTCTCCAAGCCTGAAACATGGGAAAAGTGCCCCCCTCCCGGGGTTGCTCTGAGCGTTCCCAGAGTTGGTCCATCGGAGGTGGGGAGAATGGCACCTGCCCCACGTTGAGAGTTCAGGGAGCTAGTGGGGCTGGAGGCTGACTGCTGCTATTGTCTGGGCTCCCCCTGCCCCCAACGCCCATCCTCGAGAGTAGAACATGGAGCACCCCTGCGTGACCCTCAGCCTCAGGCTTGGCGGGCCCCGGGCTCCAGGGAGCAAGTTCCTTCCACAGCTTTCTCCTTCTGCACTGGCTCCGAGGGCAGCCAGTGTCCTCATGGTTGAGGGCCAATCATCTCTGTCCTCTGTCAAATTTAGTGGGCAAGTCTGTGAGCCCCCCAGGGCCTGAAGGGGGGCCCTCCCCACCTCCATGTGCTCCTGGAGCAGTGGAGAGCCTCCCTGCTGCGTCACTAGCTGATAGCAGGAGCTCAACAAGTATCTTATGAATGAAAGAAAAAGAAAGAAGAACCACAGACTTTCCTTTTCCAAACCCAACCAGGCCCAAAAGAAGCCCCAGGACAGCCTCAGCACCCACATTCTGTCCACGCCCCAGGGGACAATCTGAATAATAACCCTTCTGACCCAAAGCCATCGACCACCTACTCTATAGGCTGTCCCCCTTCTTCCCTCCCGTTCCGGCAACCGGCTAGCTTGTTAATAGTGGGGGCCATCAGCTGCCACTCCCTTGACATCCTACAGCCCAACTGTCCATTCACCCACGTCCCACCCATCACATGGAGGCTGGGGTACTCTGCCCAGGCCAGGCCAGGCCTTCTTCACCATGATCAGTAACAGCTTGTTTGCCCTGGGCCCCAGCTACGGGAGCATGACTGGGCCGATGAGCCGGGCAATAAGCTCCCGCGTGGGTCTCATGTCTGCCATGCCCCCAGCCACAAACCCACCCCTACCTCCCGTGCCCTGGGCTCTCCCCTCAGTCCCATCTCAACTGTCATCTCTCCTTGTGCCCCAGGGAAGAGCTGTACTCTCACTCCTGTGCCCCCTGCCACCACCATAACTACCCCACCCAGACCCCAAATTAGGAGACAGGGAAGGTGGTGTGAGTCAGCAAGAGGAGACTGCACAAGGTTGGACCCCTGACCAGGGCCACCTTCACCCACTCAATTTCTTCCTAAACCCTTTGGCCTCGAACATGGCAAGGTCAGGAATCAGACCCATTCAGGACCGGGGCAGCTGGGGCCCGGAAAGGTGGGCAGTGGCTCTCAGTCCATAGAGGCACTAGAAGAACTTAGCTGCCAAGCACCCAAGGGTTCAGAGAATCCAAGTCCAGAGGGATGCTTGATGGCTGTGGTTTGGGCCAAGCATCCTGAGGTGGAGAAGCACTCCAGCAGCAGCACCCTCACACTCAGAACCAGCAATCAGGCGTGGAGTCCCTGGGGGACACCCTGAGGGCTGAGCTTTGAAGTCCCATTCAGGGCCCTGCCCACACCTCAGATGGCAGATAAGGCCAGCACCTGCAGGGCAAGGGCCACACCAGCAACCTGACTCCAGTCCCAAAGTCCCAGAAGTCTGCACCAGCAGAAGGACCAGTCAGAAGGGCTGAGGTTCAGTTCCTGGGTGCTCCCGGGGCTGGAGGCCTGGGTCACGCAGGGATGAGCGAGACCCTCCGAGCTCGCAAGGCCAAGCCTTAGCCCGGGTGGAAACGCGTGTGCCCTGGGGCCATGAGGATTGAGGGCCTGCGCTAGGGGCCTGGACGTGTGGAAGAGAAAGCCCCGCTTGGGCCAGGCTCCAGGTGAAGGCCCAGCAGGTGCAGGGTCGACCCCGCAGAGAGGGGTCGGGGGCGTGCGTGTGTCCAAGTCAGAGTGGCCTTCGCCTAGGTGGGCAGGATCTAAACCCCCGCCCCCGACTCTGGCCGACCCTAGGAGAGAACAGGAAGGGCACTTGCGGAAGGACTGGGCCACCCTGGCCTCCCTGCTCCGCCCCATCTGCCAGCAGCCACCCACCCCGGCGGGTCTGCGCCGCCCGGCCCGCCGCACCCCAGCCCTCCCCGAAGCCGGCGGGGCCCACGACTCGCCGGGCAGCCGGGAGGGGAAGGGAGGGGGCGGCAGGAGGCGCCGCCAGTTCCGCAGGTCCAGGCCCAGCGGCACCAGCTGCCGCTTCCGGGAGCGCCGGCCCAGCCGCAGGTGCTGCGCGGCCACCTGAGCCCCGCCGGCCCGGCCCTCCCCCGAGGGGACCCCGCGCCCACCTCGGAAGGGCAGCGGCGCCCCCAGGCGCACGCGCACGGCCCCCGCCAGCGGCTCTCCGGGGCTGTAGACGACGCGGCCGTGGCTCAGGAAGACCTCGAAGAGCTGCACCCGCCCCATGCCGCCGCCCTCGCCGGGCGGCCGCGCTCTGACACCCCCTCCCGCCGCCGCCGCGCTCCGAGCCCCGCCCTCCCGGGCCCGCCCCCGGCCCGCCCCGTCGGCCCGCCCACTCCCCCGGCCCGCCCCCCGGGCCTCCCGGGCCCGCCCCGTCGACCCGCCCACTCTCCCCCCCCGCCCCGCCCGCCGCCGGGTCTCCGGGGTCCGCTTCTCCTCCCTGCTCGCCCCCCGCCCCCGGGCTCCGTCCCGCCTCCACCCTGCCCCCAGCCCCGCCAGAGCCCGCCCCCCGGCCCTCCTCCCTCCCCTCCCTCCTCGCTGCCCCTGGCCCGCCCGTGGGGTGCAGGTCGGCTCGGCGCGCGGGACCCCGGCACACGGGCGCCCCCTGCTGCCCCGGGCCGCGCGGCCGGCTCACCTGTCGAGGGGCGGGCTGGGCCGGCGCCCCCTCCCGCGTCTCCGCCCGGCCGGCGGAAGGACGTCACCGGGCGGGCCCCGCCGCGCCGATCGGCCGCGCCTCTGCGGGAGCCGACCCCCTGCCGCGGGAGCCGGCCCCCTGCCGCGGGCCCCCCGCGAGCTTGGGGGAGGCGGAGTGAGTCTCGGCGGAGCCGCGGTCCGGAGCCCCCGCCCCAGCCCCGGAGGCGTGGGTGCCGGGCCGTCCGCGCCCCGAGGACGCGGTGGGAGAGGAGAGGTCCCTGCGGACCGGGAGCTGGGGCGCGGGGGCGGCTGGGGGACCCGCGACGGGGCGCAGCGAGGGGGGGCTGGAAGCGGCTGGAGGAGGGCGTCGGCGAGGCCGTGTTTGTGTCCAGAGCACCTGCGTGCATGGGGGGCATTTCCGACGGGGAAGACTGGCTTGGGTCGAAGCTGGGGGATGGGGCAGAGTTCTGACCGGCAGGATCTGAGACGCCCACCGAGGACATGTGCGCATGAGTGTGAGGAGGACAAAGGACCGCAGCCTTGCGGGCCCTGGTGGGCCACGGTCACTCGGCTCAGGGCGGGATGACGTCGAGAGTTCGGGGTGGAAGCGCAGAAACCTGGCCTAGCGCTCCAGCAGAAGGACCGGGGCTTTCAGGCTGGAAGGACTCCCCTGGGCCGGGCTGCGGAAAGGGAGGTGCCCGAGGCCCTGGAGGGCCAGCCGTGTGCGGCCGGCCGAGTTCCCCACCCGCCTCGCCTGGGATTCTGATGTTGGGAGTGTGGGGGGCGGGCCGATCCGCCACACTTAAGACATTTCCCTACCAACACCAGGCAAGTGGAGAAATTCCCAGACTAGGAGTTCAGGGTCCGGGGGAATGGGGAGGGTTGTGGGCCACCCATGAATGCCCGATGTCCGCAGCAGAGGTCAAGAAAGGAGATTGTGTTGGCTGCCGCTGAGGTGAAGTAAGCGACAGAAAATGGTGCCCCACACAGCTCTACATCACCCACCTTCCCTGTTCTGGAAGCCACTCTGTGCCCTTGCTTACGCCATCAGCACAAAGGCCCTACCTCCCGACGTGCCCCTTTCCTCTTGCTCTCATGCAGCCCGGCCTTGCTCCTGGAGCCTCTCAAATGTGGATGTCTATCTTTTTTTTTTTTTTTTTTTTAAGATTTTATTTATTTATTTGACAGAGAGAGAGAGGCAGCGAGTGAGGGAATACAAGCGGGGGTGGGGGGTGGGGGAGAGGCAGAAGGGACTCCCCGCTGGGCAGGGAACCCGATGTAGGGCTGGATCCCAGGGTCCTGGGATCATGACCTGAGCTGCAGACAGATGCTTACCGGCTGAGGCACCCAGGCCCCCTACATTTTTATTTTCACACACCCCCCTGTATCGGGGCCTGGGGCATGTGCCCTCCTGACTCAGAACAACTTCCAAGCTCCCAGCTTCAACTCATCTTCTCAGAATGGTAACCACCTGCTCCCCTCCGACTGTCATCTTCAAAGCCCAGGTCAGTCCCCATTATTTTTTGGTGATTTCAGCTCCTGACTCACTGTCCTTCTGTCCAATACCAGTGTTGCAGGAATTCTTAATGACTCCAGGATCCACATGGGTGATCCTTCCAGCGCCCCCGCCCCCACCGCCCTCTCTTAAAGCGCACCTGGGATTTGTTTTCATCAGGTATGATAAGGTGACAGGCGCAGACACAACTGCCTTGAGAGAACAGTCGGTACTTAACGATTCCTGAGAGGAGGGGCACATGGGGAAGGACCAGGGTTGGTCAGGAGGCAGAATTTTCTTTTTTTTTAAGATTTTGTTTATTTACCTGACAGAGAGAGAGATCACAAGAGGGCAGAGAGGCAGGCAGAGAGAGGGGGGGAAGCAGCCTCCCCGCTGAGCAGAGAGCCCGACGTGGGGCTCGATCCCAGGACCCCGAGATCATGACCTGAGCCGAAGGCAGAGGCTCAACCCACTGAGCCACCCAGGCGCCCCATGGAGGCAGAATTGGCTAGGAGAGCATGGCCCAAGCCTTTATCGTGTCTTCTGTGAGAAGTGGGTGAGGCAGGGTAGGCAGTTTGGAGCAAGCTTCGGGTCAGGTTGTTCCAGTGGTCTCTAGTTGTCCAGTACCTGGCCCTACAGTGATTCAGAACAGGCAATATCGGTGTGTGAGTTTGGTAAAGGAGTGTTTGGGGGGTATGGCCTCTGGATTAGTTGGTCTGCATGTGAAAGGTGTGGTCCCAGGCAAGTTGCTATCTTTAGGAATGAGCTTAACCCTGGGAGGGGCAGCCTCTCCCCAGCCAGCAAGGCCCCCAAATGTCAAAGTATTGTAAGATACAGAAAATAAGAACATGACCAGTTACGCTCTTGTTTCCATGCTCCTCCCCTCCCCCAAGAACCTTCCCCAGGTGATGTAAGCATCTGTGTCCGATGGCTTCCTCAGTTTGTCTGCAAAGACGTCTGGCAACAACTTCTCCCATCCCTCTGTGTTAGCGCTGCTCCTTCCGTCAGAAGGTAGGGTCCTTGCCCTCCTATTGACTCCGGGCCGGCCCCTTGACTTGCTTTACCCGGCAGAACTACAGTGAGCGAGATGCCGCATAAGTGGTGGGCTCTGAGGAGGGCTTGCAGCTCCTTCGCATTCTCTTGGGGTCCTGAGCTCCCATTTCAAAACACCTAGTTACCCTCCTGGACAGATCAGAGAGAGAGAGAGAGAGAGAGACAACGCCAGCACGGGGGAATGAAACCATCTCAGACCGGCTGCCTCAGCCCCACACCCGGAATGACTGTGCCTGTAGGAGTGACCCAAATCGCCCTGATTTATTATTTATTCTGAAAATCAGGCCGCATTCAGCCAGGAGGCTTTTCTACTCAGTGTGAGATGCGTGGGGTGTGCCGAGGATAGAGTGTCCAAGATCTCTCTCTCATTTGCATGTCTGATGCTTTGACTGAGGCTGGTCCGGCGTCTCTTCCATGAGGCCTCTCCGCATGGCCAATTTGGGGTCCTGCACACCAAGATGCTCTCCAGATAGTGAGACTGATGACCCAGCAGTAAGTCCCCTGGAGGGAGGAAGGTTAAGCTCCCAGTCTGCAGGCCTGGACTCCAAAGTCCCAGAACTTCCTACCACACTGAGTGCATTAAAACAGTCACAGGACCAGCGTGGGGGAAGCGCCACACACGGGGAGGGAACTGATTGTGACAATCTGAGACAATCTGCCAGCTGCAGAAGAACCAACAGCTGAACCCAAGTTAAATTACAGAGTCATGAGGAAATAAAGCTGTTGTTCTAAACCACTGCATTTTGGGGTGGTTTACTATGCAGCAATGGATAATTGGGACCAAAACTGGTACTTAGAAGTGAGATGCTGCCATAATAAAATTCTAAAACCTGGCACTGACCTTGGAGCAGACAGCAGGTGGGCACTGGCAGTGAGAACCTTGACGATGACGGCTGGATGAGGGATGCTGTCCAGAATTGGTGGGCGTCCAGAAAATGGTGAGACCATGGCCTGGGATAACATGGAAGATCGAAAATGTGTCTAAGATCTGATTTTCCTGGCAGAAAACATAAAGGCCAATTGGCTTTGTTCAGTTATGCTAACACGAAGTAAAAGAGAAAGATGAAGTAAGGAGGCTGCTGTTCCGCATCCCGGCAGAAGTCAGAGGACATATTTCCAAGCCAGGCCTTGCTGAGTTGGAAAATCAAAACTCTTTCTCATTTCCAACCTTTCCAAAAAGTTCTGAAGGTAAGAAATGATGTCATGGTGAAGAGTAAATCCGGAGCGCTGCCAGCAAACGTGAGAGTGACAGTCAAGAGTATGGTTGTATGATCCCTTCTGAAGTCTTCTGAGGCTCTTGGGTGGGGGGGAGAGAGTCCATGTAGACCCCCTCAGCCATACAAAAGGGCTTCTGAGAATCTTGAGGTCCATTGTCCCACAGCACCTGACTCCTGGGCCACAGGAGAGAAAAGCCTTCTCGAAGACATTTGCAGTATAGCTTTTGTGCAGTGAAACAAGGTACAGTTTGTTATAGAGAAAATGCATTTTTTTTAAAGATTTTATTTATTTATTTGACAGAGATCACAAGTAGGCAGAGAGGCAGGCAGAGAGAGAGGAGGTAGCAGGCCCCCCGCTGAGCAGAGAGCCCGATGCGGGGCTCGATCCCAGGACCTTGAGACCATGACCCGAGCCGAAGGCAGAGGCTTTAACCCACTGAGCCACCAGGCGCCCCTGATTCTATTTTTAAAACAATATCCCCAATCCATGGTATGTATGTGTATATACATTTCTATATTATACAAGAATAGAAAAAATATAGAAGGATAAAGATATGTTACATGGTAGGGAATGATTCAAAATGAGAAAATAAAGAGAAGAGGGAAATGAGGCAAGCAAAAGAGGAAACAACAGATTTTAGTAAATAATACATATATATGATATGATCCCTTTTATGTACCTATGCAAAATCCATTTTTTCTTAAAGGGTTGTATCTGCTTGAGATAAAATGTAAAATGCACAGATTTTGAAATAAAAAAGTTGCTGGGCCCCTGCTTTCTACCGACAGGAAGCAGGCTGACGAAGGTACTCAGCTGAAAACATGGGCCACTTCCTATGGAAAAGAGAGCCATTGCGAGTACAAGGCCCAGTGCCCAGGGGAGGAACCAAGAACCCAAGAAACAGTAGCCAAGGGGCGCCTGGGTGGCTCAGTGGGTTAAAGCCTCTGCCTTTGGCTCAGGTCATGGTCTCAGGGTCCTGGGATGGAGCCTCGCATCCGGCTCTCTGCTCAGCAGGGAGCCTGCTTCCCCACCCCTCCTCTGCCTACTTGTGATCTCTCTGTCAAATAAATAAAATCTTAAAAAAAAAAAAAAAAGGAGGGGCGCCTGGGTGGCTCAGTCGGTTATGCAGCTGCCTTCGGCTCAGGTCATGATCCCAGGGTCCTGGGATCGAGCCCCGCATCGGGCTCTCCGCTCAGTGGAGAGTCTGCTTCTCGCTCTCCTTCTGCCTGCCGCTCTATTTACTTGCGCTCTCTCTAACTCTCTGTCAAATAAATAAATAAAATCTTAAAAAAAAAAAAAGGAAAGAAACAGTAGCCAAGGGAGGCACCTGCAGGAAGCAGACCAGCCCTGGTTGAGGAGGATTGTGACGGGTGTTAGCTGGATTCCAGAATTGCCGTGGGCCAGTGACTAAGGGTATAACCCTCCTTGTTGGACAGGGTGTCTGTTCACTTGCACTGTGCTTTGCCACTGAATGTTGGCTGTTGGGGGGGGCAGATAATATGCCCTTGGGGCAAAAGGGGCCACACCCAATGTGCCTTATCCATCTGGCCCTGTTGCACATTACAGCATGCGAGACTCCAAGGCTAGCCTTGATGAGATGGTGTTTGTGGGATCACTTGGGAGATGCACTTTTCAAGAAGGAGCTTGAGTCGTTAGAGGCCAGAGGATGGACTGGGGGCAGGCTGCTCCACTAGCAGCCCCCCAAGTGAACAGCCTTCCTACACTGATTTTGGACTTGCTCTGGTGACTAGCTTTGGCTAGTGGGATGCCAGCAAGAATGATTCAAGCAGAGGCCCCATAAATGCTTGCACATGGCTTCCATGCTGGAAGGAAGTCCAGCTATCCTGCCTGGCCACGTGGGGGGACTCTAGATAATGAGACATCACACAAAAACAAGTCACACGCAAGACAAATAGGCACGCCAGTGAATTCCAGGCCGAGTGCAACCAGCAGGGGCCCAGAAGACCCCAATCACATAATTCCAAAAAATAATAAATCAATATTGCCTTAAGCCATAAGGTTTTGGAGTGGTTCTTTTGCACAAAAGTATACAGTCATCACCAACAGCCACTGCCCTCATGATCTCAGGTCCACACATCTCTGGCTACTGCCTCCTGTCCTGCTAGCCCACTCTCTCTAGTGTCATGACTCCTGCAATCCTTGGGACTCCGCTGGGAACCCCAACCCATTGGCCCTGCCCCCTTTGTTGTCCTCTCTCCTTTCTTCATTCAGCTCTAAGGCCACAGGCAGCCGTCTGGGCCGCTCTTTGAGAAACCGCTCCCCTTCCTTCTCAGCACAACCATGGTTTTAGCTAAACCCAGCCCTCCTCTTTCTCCTTGCCTTCTTTGCAGCAGCCTACATAGGCTGGAGAAAAAGTCACACTGACAGGCACCGAAACATTGCTGGGCCATCCTGCTGCCTTTTTCTACTTCTCTCCTAGATCTCTCTCCTTGCTTTGCCAACATCTGCTCTCTTGTCCTCACTTTCAACTGATGTTGTTTTCTACTTATATGAGAAAGTAGAGAGTTCCCATCACCAGAGAACTCCCCCCAAATCCTGCCTGCACACCCCCTTGCCTTCCAGAGACTTTTCATCAGTCTCTGTCCTTTGTACGGAGCTGAACCACCCATGCTCCTACCTCCCTACCCAGTCCTCCCTTTGCCAGCAATTCTCCTCTATAGGATCACTCCTGTTAGAACCAACAATCTCTCCACTTCCCTTCTCTTTCCAGTTTTGGCCCCATTTCTCTGCTCTTGTTTTTAGCAAAAACACCTCAGAAGAGTTGTTTGTCTCACAGCCTTCAATCCTCTCCTATCATTCCCTTCGAAGCCCTCAGACGGACTTAGTCCGCCATCACTCCATCAAGAGCTGTACTTGTCAAGGCTATCAGTGTCCTCCTTTTGCTCAGTTATCAATTCCCCACCCTAACCTCACAGAACCTACCGGCAGCACCTGATGTGGCTAATCGTTCACAGTCTTACTTGGCTCCCAAGCTACCACCCTCTCCCGGTTTTCCTCTGACTTGACATCTCCCTCTCTTTACTGGCTCCTTCTCTTTTCGACCTCTTTTCCCCTTTTGTAAGGGAGTACCCAGACCCCAGCTCAGTCTTTGACCCCTCCTTTGCTATCTGCATTTTCTTTTTCTTTAAGATTTTATTTATTTGTAAGCCAGAAAGAGATAGAGCAGGAGCAAGGGAGAGGGGCAGAGGGAGAAGCAGGCTCCCCCGTGAGTGGGAAGCCCGACACAGCGGTGGATCCCAGGACCCTGGGATCATGACCTGTGCTGAAGGCAGATGCTTAACCGACTGAGCCACCCATGGCGCCCCTCTGCATTTTCTTCCAATGTGATCTCATCCAGTTGCATGGCTTCAAACACAACAAATGTGGGGCGCCTGGGTGGTGCAGTGGGTTAAATCCTCTGCCTTCAGCTCAGGTCATGATCTCTTGGTCCCGCCTGCTCAGCGGGGAGCCTGCTTCCTCCCCCCCCTCTCTGCCTGCTTGTGATCTTTCCGTCAAATAAATAAATAAAATCTTTAAAAAGTGAATAAATAAATACAACAAATGTGCTATGGAATGCCGAGTTTGACTCCAGGCCGGACAGCCCCCCTGAACCCTATACTCATATATCCAATTCCTTTGCAACCTTAACATGAAGCGTGAACCAGAAACTCATCTTTATTTTGCTGAGCCGCTGAGAGTCTGGGGTTGTTCCTGAAGCATACGCTGGGCTACAGAACACTGGCCCCTTGTGTCCAGACGCCCAGGATCTCTCGGGCAGCGACTTGTGCTCACTTGCTAAGTAGCCTTCCCGCTTCCAGTCGCCCCGCGCCACGGTGCCACCGCCGGCTCCATCCAGGGAGCAGCTACTCTTCTATGTAAGTCCTCCGACGGCCTCAGGTCTCCAGGCGTAAAAGTCAAAGTCCTCATGAAAGCCTGCTGGCCCCGCTCCGGCCCCTCCTATCCCTGATCTGGGCCCGCTTCTGTCCCGCGGTCCCGTCCGGTGACCACGGAGTCCGACTTCTCACCCGTGCCCTCTCCGGCCCACACCGCTCCCGCCGACTGGTCAGCCAGGCATCCCCCGCCCACCGCCCTCCCTCGGACCCCAGCCCCAGCCCCCGACCTGCGTGCCCCGCAGCACTCCCGCGCCCCTAACCGACACGCGGCCGGGGCTTCCGGCGTAGCGTGACAGCCCGCGAGGGCGGCTGCCGGCCAACGCGGTGAGAGCGCTCGGAGGCCTCACGCCCCGGGGCGCCCGCTCGGGAAGGAGCCGGACCCGCCGCCCCAGCCGCCGGCACGTCCCCGCCGCCCGGTCAGCAGCGGGAGAGCCGGGGGAGGCCGCGGCGGCCTGAGGGCGCGCCGCGTGGGCAACCGCGCGCCGCCGGGGTCCTCCGCTGGGCGCCGCCGCGGAGGAGGCGCTCGGCCCGGGCAGGAGGGCGGGCGGGCGGGCGCGGGCCCAGGTCCCGGAGGCGCTCGGCCCCTCACCCCCGGCCCCTGCGCGGCGTCCTGCGGAGGCGGGGCCGTTTGCCGGGCGCCGCAGCGAGCCCCGCAGAAACCCCAGCCCGCAGGGCCCCCCGTCGACCCCTCCGCGAGGGAGGTCGCGCGCGCGGGCCGGGTCGCAGGGTCGGGTGTGGGGATGCGAGGCTGGGGGCCGCGGGCTGGTCGCGGGGTTGGGAGCCCGGTGTGGGGTCCGGCGCTGGGTCGGAGCCCGGAGCCGGCAGCGGGGAGCAGGGAGCCGGAGCGCGGCCTCCAGCACAAAGCTTCCCGCGAAACTGACGTAGCGCGGCGCGGCCGCGCAGGCGCCGCCTCTGGCCGCGCCCCTCCCCCCCGCACTCCCTCCGCTCCTCAACGCGCCGGCGCACTCTCCCTCCTCCCATTGGCCACGGCGCGGCGGCGCGCGCCGGCCGGCGCAGTGCGCGCCCCGCGATTGGCGGGTCGGCGGCGGGCGGGGGTGTGTCCGCGCCCCGCCCC
>JAHRIG010000040.1:375965-398769 GCA_020311275.1 Eira barbara
CCCGAGGGAGCGGCGCCGCCGGTCGAGCGCAGGCCCGGCCATGACCGACTTCAAATTGGGCATCGTGCGGCTCGGCCGGGTGGCCGGGAAGGTGAGCGGCGCGGGGCCGGGGCCGCGGGTCGGGGGGTGCGGGGCCGGGCGGGCGGGCGGGCGGCGGCGGGTCTCCGCGGGCCAGGACGGGGCTGGCGGCCGCGGGCAGCGCGGCGCCCTTCCGAGGCGGGCCGCTCGCTCGTTGGCGAGATGGCCTGCGGGCGTCTCGGTGCCTGGCCGTCCGCAGTGGAGCTTCGCGCAGGGTTCACGCCGCCCGCGGTGGCCGGGGACGGACGGGCCTCGGTGGGCCTCCCAGAGCAGGGCCTCCCTCTGCTTCTCTCCCTTACCGGGCCCCGCCCTCCGCGTGGTCGAGGCCGGGGCTTCCTGGCACCTGTGGGCATTGAGGCTTGGCTGTTTCCAGGAGCCGGCCGGCCGTGCAGCTGCACCAGCCACGGACCTTACCCTGGATGGGAACCCTGTTCCCATCACCAGCGGCGGAAGCTTCTGGTGGGAGAGAGGAGCAGAGGCAGTCAGATGAAGGTAAAACCGGCTTAGATCTTAGAAAAAGGCTTTCCGAGCAAGAATGCGACTGGCCCGTTTGGGGGACGCTTCCTGCGTTTCCTGCAAGAGGAACGTGGCACTTTGCCTGGGGAAGGGGGGCTCCCCGCAGCTCCGCGATCCCTCTAACTCGAGGACCGGGCGAGCTAACGTCCTGCCTTCAACTCACTCGGAACGTTTTTGTGAGCAGGCTAAGCGAGCAGCAGCTCGGGGGTACGCCACCCACTTAATAAACGCGTTCACGGAAGCCTTCTGGATGTCCTGCCTCCATCCAGGGCCCCTTCCTCTGTTCTGAGCAAGCCGCCCTCTCGGGTTCGGCTTACCCGCGCGCTCAGACACACAGCCTAGAGGTCAGCCAGCCCGGTAGCCCTTCGGTTCTCGCACATGTGGATGGGAAGGGAGGCCTGATGTCTGCTCCTCTGCTACAGTCTCCTGCTGTAGGGGGTAGGCTGCCTCGTGCCCCTCACCTGCTCCACAGCCGGAAGGGCCAGTTTCTGTCTGCAGCTGATACTTGACTGTGACCCTGAACGTAACATGTTGAAACGTGATTAATTTCAGACCAAGTACACACTGATAGATGAGCAAGATATCCCGCTGGTGGAGGGCTACTCCTTTGAGGTAAGGGTGGCTGTTTCTTGGATGACGTGCTTTCAGTCAGTGCCTGGGGAGGGTCGCGAGGGGCGGGTTTTATCGCCTGTGAGGGCAGCCTGGCTTTCACCACCACCATGACGTGCGTCCTCTCCCACTTTCACCCTGCTGGCTGACTCTTCCCGAAAACAGATCAAATTGTGTCATGTTTGTGGTTGAATGCTCAACTGGACAAGCCCTGGCTGCCTAGGAGACTGTCCAGGGCCACCGCGCCTTCCCTCTGGCCGGGCCCCGCCGTCGCTGCTGGGCCCTGGTGCTGTCCGTTCTCTCATCTTCCTGAGCTCCCCTGCCTTCTGCTGTGCTCTTCTTGGTGAGCTTCGGCTCACCCGCCAGTCCTCACCTACCGGCTCCTCCCCTCCGGAAGTCCTCCAGGGGTCTGTGGAGCCGCTATCCTGTTACCGCCGCACGCGTGCTTTCACGGTGCAGGTGACCCCAGCACAACACGAGTTTGAACTGCACGGGTTAACTTAGATGTGGGTGTGGTACTTTTGTTTTTTGGTTATTTGGGGGGATTTTTTTCATAAATACACCCCAGTACTGTAAGTATTTTTTCTCTTTATGACTTTCTTAAAAGCGTTGTTCTTTCTCTAACTTTACCTTATTGTAAGTACGTAGCGTATGTTGTGTTTAAAGTACAAAGTACGTGTTAGCTGTCTCTGAGAAATCACATGGGTCTTCAGCTGTGTGGGGTTCGGTGTGCCTGACCCCTACACGTTCAGGGGTCAACTGTTAGTTACTTGTCCAAGCGTTTTTCTCACCGAATTGTGGGGTTTTTCTAAAAATGAGAAAGTTTATTTCTCTGTGTCTGCAGTATTTCTCAGAGTGGGTTGTGAGTGCATGCTTGTCAGGATACAGGGCCGGCTTCTCACGTCGGGGAGCCCCTGCAGAGCCCTGGGTCCCAGAAACAGGCCTCATATATGTGCCCTGGCTTGTCTGTTTCACTTCACTTTCCTTCAGAGGAATTCGGAATGGAGCTGAGAATCAGGCTTCCTAACAGATCCTTTCCTCATTTCCTCTCAGGCCCGGATGGAAGTGGACGCAGATGGAAATGGTGCTAAGATATTTGCATATGCCTTTGACAAAAACCGAGGAAGAGGGTCGGGAAGGCTCCTTCACGAGCTGTTGTGGTAGGTGTTCTCCAGCTGCTTGCTTCCTGTTTGGGTGCCGTGTGAGCCCTGTTGTGCACAGGGCACCCGGTGTCTGTGGAGCAACCTGCCTTGACACAGCCTCCTCTGGGGTAGGGTGGGCTCGGCTCCCTCCACTGTGTTCTTGCCGAGCCTGTGAGTGGGCTGTGAGGGACGACCTGCCTCTCCTTGGCGCGCGTGGTGGAGTTCCGAAATGCTTGCCGCTGCTCGGGTGGGGTAAGCTCCAGGCTCCGCGTGTGATGCTCGGGGTCCCGTCCCGGCTTCTTGCCGCCTAGGTCTTTGGTCAAGGGGCTGAACTGCCAGCGTGGTCCATCGTGTTTGGCCACAGACTCGCGTAGTTGGATTCCTCGCAGCAGCCTTGCTCGTGACTGACCCCGGCAGTGTGGCAGGGGCCCAGTTCGGGCCCTGGGGCTGCAGTTGGGGGGGGGGGTGCAGAGGCGGCAGATGGCGAGAGTTGTCTGTTTCCTAGGGAGCGTCACAGGGGAGGCATCGCTCCCGGGTTTCAGGTGGTGCACCTCAACGCCGTGACCGTGGACAACCGCCTGGACAACCTGCAGCTGGTGCCGTGGGGCTGGCGGCCCAAAGCCGAAGAGACGTCCAGCAAGCAGAGGTGGGTCTCTCCAGGGCCTGCTGGCACCGGCGGGGGGCCTCCGGGGGGAGAGCCCTCCTCCAAGCTCTCGTGTTGCTGTGTGTTTCTGTTTTTTAAAGACTTTATTTATTATTTGAGAGAGAGAGCGTGTATGGGCAAGAGAGCGGGCAAGGGAGCACAGGGAGAAGAAGAGCCCACACTGAGCCCGACGCGGGGCCCCATCCCAGGACCCCGGGGTCATGACCTGAGCCGAAGGCAGCTGCTGAACTGACTGAGCCGCCCAGGCGCCCCATCCTCTAGGCGCTTGTTACCAAGAGGACCCATGTCTCTATTCTGTGCTCTGATCTGTGGGAGGGGAGACCTTGGTTATTTTCCTCCAAGTATGGGATCCTTGTTTACTTCATGGGGGTGGGATGCCGTTTTGATGGTGATCTTTTGGGTTGGTTCTCTAGGTTGGCTGTAGTGGGGAGAAGAGTTGTCTGGTGCTTGTACATGGGCAGGACTTCTGCTCCGTGCCCCTGTACACACTCGTGCATCTTTTTGTCTAAACGTTTCATCTAAGTAGTTTAAAAAAAGCAAGACATGGGGGCACCTGGGGGGCTCAGTTGGTTAAGTGTCTGCCCTTGGCTCAGGTCATGTTCCTTGGGGTCCTGGGATCGAGCCCTGTGTCGGGCTCCCTGCTCAGCGGGGAGTCTGCTTCTCCCTCTGCCTCGGCACCCCTCTCTTGTGCTCTCCCGCTTGCTCTCTCAAATAAATAAATAAATAAATAAATAAAATCTTTAAAAGAAGCAAGGTAGTGTGGTTTGGGGGCTCTGCTGTTCAGCCTTCACCACTGTGTGGCCCTGCAAACACTGCTTCTGCTCAGGATAGCACAGGTAACCCACTTGGGCAAGTAGGATGCTGAGAGCAGTTACCGTGGCCCCAAGAGCAGCCCTGGTATGAGCTTCATGGAGCCCTTGAGAAGAGCTGGGGAAGCAGCAGGAAGGGAATTGGGAACCAAAATGAGCCAGGATGTTCTCGGCCACTGTGTACCATCTGTGGGCTCACAGGGGCTCTCTGGGGTTCGTGTCTGCCCTCAGGCCTCTGGGAAGCCTTTCATCAAACCAAATGAAGGCGGTGTTATCAACAGAACAGTAAGGGCAACTCGGGAGGCCAGTCAGTGTCCACATCTCCCCTGGGTTGTCCAACATGGACGCTTGTTCAGTGGGAGCACTGGGATCTGCCCCCACAACACTGGACAGGTCTTCCCCCTGTGGGCCAACAGGGCACTGTCTACCCCTTTACCCAGCAGTGGATCTGCTCCTTTTAGGAGCTCTGGGTTATGAAGTCTGTCGCTTTAGGCCTTTGTGTGACTCATGGTTTGGCCAACCTATGGCTCAATGTTACATTTACTCATTTGAACATTTTTTATGGTTATGAGATAAGAGAACCACAATTGAAAACACCTTTTTGGGAAAGGGTCCTTTGCACCCCAGGCTACCCTGTGGAGTGGTCTCTGCTGGGTTGTGGCCTGGCTGTCCCCTTGCTCCTCTAGGCTGCTCCTGGGAGGCCCAGGACTGAGGCTGTGCTCTTGAGGCTCTCTCCTTTGTGACCTCCCAGGAGACAATGAAGTGGTGCCATCCTTAGTTTGTTGGCTAGGGATGGAGACTCCCAGCAGCGGTCACACCGTGGGTCAGAGCTAGCCTGAGTGCTTGTCATGGGTCACAGCTAGGCTGAGTGCAGCGTGAACTCCCAGCTGGCCTGGGCAGTGTGTGTCCTTCTCTTTCTCAGCTGGTGGCCTCCACATGGCTGGTTCTTGTGGTGGCAATCACCCTGTCTTTGAGGCTGGGAGTATGGCCCCATGGATTCTCCCAGGCCTGCACATCCCACCTGGGTTCCCTTCAGTGCAGCGGCCACAAGGGCGACTCATCTGGGGGCAGGGGCAGAGGGGCTCTTTGTCAAAGCGTGTTTTCTTTGCTTTCTGCTTTTAAAAGCCATCTGGGACCCAAGTGTGCTTCTGTCTTGTAGGATTTCATTGAAAGTTCTGAAGGCAGCCAGCAGACTCCTACATCCCGACTCTTCCCCTTTTCTTTCCTTTAAAAAACGCTTCTCATTGTGGTAAAATGCATGTAACATTTACCATTTTAACCTTTTTTTTTTTTTTTTTGGAGATTTAAATATTTTAGAGAGAGAGCATGCATGCGTGAGAGTGTGCCCAAGGGGCAGGGAGGGCAGGAACCAGCAGAGGGAGAGGGAGAGAGAATCTCAGGCTCGGCTGAGCCCGAGCCCCACCTGAGCTGCACCCCACAGTCCTACAGTCACAGCCTGAGCCACAAGCAAAAGTCAGATGAGCAACTACGCCACCCTGGTGTCCCCATAGTAACCATGTTTGAGTGGCCAGTTCAGTGGCATCGAATACACCCACCATCCCCACCATCCATCCACTTTCAGAACTTTCCCATTGTCCCAAACTCAGACTCTGTCCCATTAGATACGGACCCGTCCCCTCCCCAAGCCCCCACCTTCCCGTTCTCCGTTTCTGGATCTGACTCCTCTAGGGTCTCCTGGGAATCCTACAGGATTTGTTTTTTCAATACAGGCTTATCTCAGCACAGTGTCCTCAAGGTCTGTCGTTGACTGAGCCTTTGTCAGGATTTCCACCCTTCTTAAGGTTGAATGATGATCCATTCTATTTCTCTACCACGTCTCACCTGTTGGTGTGTTGACAACGACCAGCACTTGCGTTGTTTGCACACCTCCACTGTTGCGAATACTGCTGCGGTGAGCCCAAGAGTCCAGGTGTCTCTGTAAGACTCTGCTTCCAGCTGGTCGGAGTCTGTGCCCAGCAGTGCAGTTGCTGGGCTGTGGGGTGGTTCTCCTTTTACCTTTCTGAGGTGCCGCCATCCTCATTCCCGCAGCGCGCAAGGGTTCCCGTTTCTCCACGTCCTCACCAGCACTCAGTACACGCTGGGTTTGTTTTGTTTCCCTCATCCTAATGAGTGTGTGGTGATACCTCGTGTTGGTTTTCATTTGTATTATCCTGATGATGAGTAACCATAGTCATTTTTTCATGTGTGTACTGGCCATTTGTACATCTGCTTTTAGAGGAATGTATTCTGGTCTTTTGGCTATTTTTAGAGATTTATTCATTTATTGGTGGGGGAGGGAGAGAGAGAATCTCAACTGACCTCCCGCCAAGTACGGAGCCCAGTGTGGGGCTCAGTGTGACAACCCTAAGCTCATGACCCGAGCTGAAATCAGGAGTCTGATGCTTGACCTACTGAGCCACCCAGGCACCCCTTGCCTTTTTTTTTTTTTTTTTTTAAGATTTTATTTGTTTATTTGACAGTGAGAGAGGGAACACAAGCAGGGGGAGTGGCAGAGGGAAAAGCAGGCTTCCCGCTAAGCAGGGAGCCCAACGCAGGGCTGAATCCCAGGACCCTGGGTTCGTGACCTGAGCCAAAGGCAGATGCCTAACGAATGAGCCACCCAGGTGCCCCTCCTTTTGCCTGTTTTTTTTTTTTTGTTTGTTTGTTTTTTTTTTTTTTTTTTCCTTTTTCCTGTTTTTAAATCTGGTTGTTTGGTGTTTTTCTTGTTGGGTTATGGGAGATGTTTATATATTCTGGATATTAATTTCTTATCAAATACACGATTTGCATATATTTCCCTCATTTTGTGGGTTGCCTTTTTAGCTCTGTGGATAGTGTCCTTTTTTTGCTGTTCTTCTAAGTAAGCTCTAGGCCCAGTGTGAACTCTTGACCCACACATCAAGAGTTATGGCTCTGCCATACTGACTGAGCCAGCCAGGTGCCCGGAGGGCTTGCATTAAGGTCCTTGATCCATTTTGAATTAATTTTTATATGTAACTGAGTCTCTCCAGGCCTGGTCCCCATGGGGGTGGTGGGGTGAAGGCGGTGTTAGCCTGCTCCTTTGCAGCCTGGCACCAGGGTGGGCTGCGGACTGCCTGCACTTTCCCCACCCACCCTGTGCTCCAATGGGGCCCATCGGGGAGCCTCAGGTCTCACGTTAGGTAGGATTCCTTAGTTGTATGCTCCTGGTCCGCTAAGGACATAGAGCAGCTCACCGCATCAAAGGGGAGGTAGCTGGGGCAGAAGCAGGGAGAAGGGCCGCCAGGCCTCGGTCAGGTGGCCGGGCTTGGCCAGGTCCCAGTCCTGAGACCAGGTGTCCTCTCCCCCTGCCGTGTGCCTGTCGGTCCCAGATCTGGGGGGTTGAGGAGTGAGGTAGACATAGCCCTGCCGTGTACCGTTTAGTGGGTCGGTCCCTGATGCCACACACAGATCAGCCCTGCAGCGAGCGCTGTGTGGGGGCAAAGAGAAGCCAAGTTCAAGATGTCGTGAAAACCGAGCAGGGCAAACAGTTTGTCCTGAGGTCGCGTCCCCGTTCCATCCCTGCCTTGGCGGTGTCTGGCGGGAGCGTGCTGAGGCGTCTGCTTGTCTTTTCCAGGGAGCAAAGCTTATACTGGCTGGCGATTCAGCAGCTCCCCACGGACCCCATCGAGGAGCAGTTCCCTGTCCTGAACGTGACCCGCTACTATAACGCCAACGGGGACGTGGTGGAAGAGGAGGAGAGCTCGTGCACCTACTACGAGTGCCATTACCCGCCCTGCACGGTGATCGAGAAGCAGGTACCAATGCGGCCGCGCCACCCGCCCGGCCCCTCCAGTGGCTCCACGGCCACAGCGGCTTTTCCGTGGCGGCTTCGGTGCCTGGGCTCGCCCGGCCCTTTCTGATGGGCCCCGCAGCCGGTCCCCTGGCACTACGGTGAAGCTGTGGTTCTGTGTGTTCTTTCAGCTGCGCGAGTTCAACATCTGCGGGCGTTGCCAGGCGGCCCGGTACTGCGGCTCCCAGTGCCAGCAGAAGGACTGGCCAGCCCACAAGAAGCACTGTCGGGAGAAGAAGCGCCCCTTCCAGCACGAGCTGGAGCCCGAGCGGTGACCGTGCCGCTGGACCTGCCTTGGGCGCGGCAGACACAGACCGGCGGTCGGCCTGGAGGTGCTGGAGGAGCCAGGGGCTCGCAGCCTGGCAGCTGCCGCGGAGGCCGCCGTCACGGGGACTTGGTGGGCTCAGTGATCCCCGCGGTGTTCAGCTGCGAGCACAGACAGCTGGGGAGGCTCCCACTGGGATGCTCTCGTTATTTATATGTTAATATGTTTGTAAACTCATGTACAGTTTTTTGGGGGGGAGGCAGTGGGAGGGTTAGAAATTACAAATAGAATCATTTGCTGTAATTCTCAAATGGCAAACGGTCAGGACACATGTTTAAAAAGTCTAAAAAGTGTCACGTGACGGAAGCTTCTCTGCGTGGCTGCAGCCCCGGGGAGCGTGGCCTGCCTGGGGTCGCGTCTACAAGGCACAGTAAAGGGGTGGAATCATCGAGTGCCTCGGCCCTCTTCGTTCTCCTTTTTGCCCTCAATGCCATTGAGCTTTATTTCTGAGTGAATCAGGGTGGTCTAGGGCTGGGGATGCAGCGTTGCCTTTATTTCTGGGTTAAGAGAGAGAGGAGGCAGGTGGGCATGGAGTGGGAGACCCAGCCCCACGCTTGTCCTGTGGCAGGGGTAGCCGGGGACACTGGAGCAGGCAGTCCTGTTTGGTGGGCATGGAATGTTCTCAGCCCTGGAGCAGGTAAACTCTCACCTGGATTCATGCACTGAGTGGCGGGGCTTCTGCCCGGCGGAACTCCGGAGGTCCTGCCTGTGTGCTGGAGTAACCAGGGTGATAGAGTGTTGCTTCCCCGCCTGCTCTGCTGGGTTCCCTCTCCCTTCGGGGAGCCCAGGGTCTGAAGGCTGGGCAGGGCCTCTTACACCTTGCAGAATCACTTTAGGGCAATAAGCAAGGCTCCGCGCCTAGGAACTTACTAGTTTCCAGATCCAGCCAGCCCGCCAGAGGCTTTACCTCCTGGGAGAATGAAGGCTGGCCATTCCACCTCCAAGCATGTGTCCTGGGCTATTCCTTTCCCCATGTTGGTCCCAAGGGTTGCTGCCACACTTTCCGTCGTGCAGGTCTTCTGCCATCTTCCAGTGTGTCCCATCTGCCTTGTGTGTGCTCATTTCCTTGGCTGGGGACAGACTCTTGGTGTCCTTGGTTTGTGAGTTGAGCTTTTGGTAGGTTCTTTTGCAGTCCTTGGGCAGTACGTCTTGGAGAGCCAGACTGGGGAAGTCAGGTGAAGGCAACATACAGGGAGCAGGAGGGATCCTTCTGAACTCCGAGGGGCTGCTGTGAAGGTGAGAACCCCACCTGGTCCCTCTGCCAGCATCAGTGCTGCATGCTTTTTTGGTCAGGGACATCCTTGCTCCATAGGTGAGGTCTGCTCTAGGTCTCACCAGACCCTAGGTTGAGTGGTAATGGGGGATCAGAAACCTTCTGGGGAGGGGGATATGTGAGATCCTGAGAGACAGTCCTACAGACAGCAGTTGGTTTGAGCTCTTGGGACATTCCCAGGGTTAGTGTGACTCCTGCTTCCAGAGGTCAGCTCTGGTCAGGACTGTTGGATGGGGGGCACCTGTGTCGGCCGGCGTGTTGGGTTTTGGGTGGTCTTCCCGGCACAGGACCTTGAGTGTGCTCAGGCAAGTTGCTTTCTAACAAAGGCTCCTGGGATGAGACACCAGACCACAAGCTGTGGTCTTTGCCCGTGTCCTTTGTGTCTGGGCACTTGGAGCCTGTCTGCATTCCGCAACCCACACACATTGTCCTGTGGGCAGCTACTCATCAGAAAATTACATCGAAAGGTCCCAGCTGACCTGTCAGACACCACACCAGGTCCTGACACACCGTTGGTCTCTTCCATGCGGCGCGGTTTGTCTAAAATAGCACTGGCCCAGGAATTGCTGTCCAGTGTGGCTGCTTAAAGCAGGCGCCGCCCGCTGGTAGCTGTTCCCTGTCCAGTGGGCTGTGCCCTGTACCGTGTGTTAGAGACCCCAGCCCCAGGTCCGTGCTGGTGACGGGCTCTGGGCTGGAGCTGTAAGGTTCTGAAGGTGCCTGTGGAGTGACTTGTTCCCAATGCCTGCGTCGTTGCCGTGGACGCTGTCAGGAAGGTGCTGTAGGATCTGTACACAGCTCTTACCCCGTGTGTGTCCCTTGTCCCTTCTCTGATACCAGCCCCTCATTTCTTTCCTCCTCCAATGGCCCCCAATCTCTTGATCTTTATAGCCATACACCTGAGAGGAAGGTTAACATTCAGATGGTTAAAATAAGGGGCTTGTGTAGTGTGTGGAGCTGCTTGACTTGGCCTTTTTTTTTTTTTTTTAAGATTTTTATTTATTTGAGAGAAAGAATATGAGCGGGGAGGAGGGGCGATAGGAGAAGGAGAAGCAGACTCCCTGCTGAGCAAAGAGCCCAAGGTGGGGCTCGATCCCAGGACCCTGGGATTATGACCTGAGCTGAAGGCAGATGCTTAACTGACTGAGCCACTCGGGTGCCCCTTGACTTTGACTTTTTAAAATTTAATTGAATTGATTTATTTGAGAGAGGGGAAAAGGGAACACAAGCAGGGGGAGGGGCAGAGGGAGAAGCAGACTCCCTGCTGAGCGGGGAGCCCCATGTGGGACTTGATCCCAGGACTCTGAGAGCATAACCTGGGCTGAAGGCAGACGATTCACCAACCAAGCCACTCAGGTGGTTTTTGGTTTTGTTTTGGTTTTTTTAAGATTTTTTAGTCTGAACCCAATGTGAGGCTCAAACTCCGGACCCAAAGATCAAGCTCGAATATGCTACAGACTGAGCCCGCCAGGTTCCCCTGGACTATTTCTTGTACCAGGTGCAGGTGTGTGGTTCAGCCGTTTCAGACAGTCCTGTTAACTTTTTGACCAGCCTCTTCTGTGGTTCTGCTCAGCCGCCCTCTGACCTGCTGGCTCACAGCTGTATTTCCAGCCAAAGCCCTGCTTCCAAACCGCAGGCTGGGTTCCCAGGTATCCGTGGGGAGTGGGGATTTCAGAGTCAGCCTGTCCGGTTCCCTGGAGCCATCCCAACAAAGTATCACAACTACATGGCTCAGAACAACAATGTATCACCCCATTTGTGGAGGTCACAAGTCCCAAATCAGGGTGTTGGCAGGACCATGCCCCCTCTGAAGACACACGGGCAAGGTGTGTGTGTTCCAGACCTCTCCCAGCTTCTGGTAGTTTCAGGTGATCCCTCCTTGTGGATGCATTGTACCCACCCTGCGTCTTTACGTCCTCTTCCCTGTGTGGGTCTGTCCTTGAGAGACCAAATCATCCCTTCAGAAGGATACCAGTCAGGGGCACCTGGGCAGCTGAGTCAGTTAAGTGTCTGCCTTCGGCTCGGTTCATGGGGTCATGATCCCAAGGTCCTGGGATGGAGCCCCACATCTGCTCCTTGCTCAGCAGAAAGCCTGCTTCTCCCTCTCCCTCTGACTGCCGCTTCCCTGCTTGTGCGCGCTCTCTCTCTCTCTGACAAATAAAGAAATCTTTAAAAAAATAAGTAAATAAAGGGGCGCCTGGGTGGCTCAGTGGGTTAAAGCCTCTGCCTTCCGCTCAGGTCATGATCTCAGGGTCCTGGGATTGAGCCCCGAGTCGGGCTCTCTGCTCAGCAGGGAGCCTGCTTCCTCCTCTCTCTGTCTGCTTCTCTGCCTACATGTGATCTCTCCGTCAAATAAATAAATAAAATCTTAAAAAATAAAGATACCAGACCTGTTGGACTAGGGCCCACCTTAGGGACCTCATTTCAACTGGATGACTTCTGTAAAGACCCTGTTTCCAAATGTCACGTTGTCTGGTGCTGCGGGATAGGACTTCCCAGCTTTCTGGAGAGACAGTTCAGTCCATCCTTCACAACGTCCAAAGCTCGCGTTCCCCAAACCCGTGCTGCAGTATATACTGGTTTTCTTGGCCGGCAGCAGCATCTCCTCAGCCTCCCAGATCAGATCGGGGCTGTGCGCGGTGTCCTCCCTTACGTCCTGAGGGGCCGGAGGAGCCCTGCCCCTTGGGCCCAGACGCGGGCTCTCCTCCCCAGGCCCTCTGTCCACCACCCCAAGCCCGCGGCGCATCAGGCACCCCCAGCTGGCGGGTCTGCGTCCGCGGGTGCCCCGCGCTTCTCGCAGGCCCGGCAGTCCCCTCGGACGGCCGTGAGGGACAGAGGGCGGGCATGGCCCAGTCCCTTTGGGGCCGACCCCGGACTCGGCTCCCTAAAAGTCTAGGTCCTTTGCTCCCCCTACTTCCGTGCCCTGTTTCCCTTCTTCCCCTGTCCCTCTGCCTCCCGCCGTTATAGGAGCCCCATTCTGTCTGGATACTGGGCTGTCGCCTCCAGCCCCGCGTGCAGCGCGCGGGGGTCCGCCGGCAGGGGGCGCAGGAGCCCGGCCTCCCGCGCGGCGACAACGGCGGCCGGAAGTGTGCCCCGGAAGTGGGGGCGATCGCGGAAATAAAAAGGACGGGTCCGGAACTTCGTTCTCTCCTCCCCGCCGACCTCAGCCCCGGCCCCGGCGCTCCCCGCTGACCTCGGCCCCGACCCCGGTCCTCCCCGCTGTCAACCTGGCCTCGCCACCGCCCCCTCGCCGCCCGGTCTCCGCTGTGTCCGGGTCTGACTCCTGCGGCCCGGGAAGTCGCGTCCGGCTGCTGCAGGCGGTGGACACGGAGTACACCGCGGACTCGGTGGAGTGGTGCCCTCTGGAAGGCAGCAGGCACTTGCTGGTCTGCGGCACCTACCAGCTGCAGAAGCCGGAGGACCCGCGCGCCGACCCTGAGAGCAAGGTGTGCGCGGCCCTCCTGCCCTCGGCGGCCTTGACCGCGGTTCTAGGTCTGCGCTCCCCGAGTGGCATCCTCGGTCGCTAAAACTCCGCTCCTCTTCCAGGAGGCGTCTCAGGAAGGGCGGGGAAAGAGTTCGGGCAGGCAGAGCCTTCCACACTTGCTGGGACCTGTCGGGCCTGCAGTGGGGAAGGTCGGGAGAGAAAAGTCTGTGTGGAGTCACACGGGAGGTGAAGATGTGACGGTGGCCTTCTGGTCAGAAGGTAGATTGGAAGGGCTTTTTTCTTTTTTTTTTTTAGGATTTTATTTATTTATTTGACAGATCACAAGTAGGCAGAGCAGCAGGCAAGGGGTGGGGAAGCAGGCGCTCCGTGAGCAGAGCCCGAGGCGGGTCCTGGGATCGTGACCTGAGCCGAAGGCAGAGGCTTTAACCCACTGAGCCACCCAGGCGCCCCAGGGACTTTTTTTTTTTTTTTTTTTTAAGTTTATTTATGTACGTAATCTCTACACCAGCCCTGAGAGCAAGAGCAGCATTCTGCACGGACCGAGCCAGCCTGGCACTGGGAATGCCTGTCTTGAAAGTCCTTTATACGCAGGTGTGGCTCAAGTTTATAGGTGAAGTCTAGAATAAAGAGAAAATGGGAATTTGAAGGAGCTATATCTAATCTCTTGAAGGCATCTATTCAGATGCAAACCAGGACACTTTTAAGAATGGGAACTGGCGCTCCAGCGACCAGCGACCTGCGGAAGCTAGGACTTTTCAGGGCTGACTGGGTCCTGCAGTGACCCTACCATAGCTGATTCTTGCAAGTCCACTTAGAAGGAGCATTCTAGGGGCACCTGGCTGGCTCAGTCAGTAGACCATGCAACTTTTGATCTCAGGGTCATGAGTTTGAAACCCACATTGGGTGTAGAGATTATTTAAATAAAACTTAAAAAAAAAAAAAAGGGCACCTGTGTGGCTCAGTGGGTTGGGCTGCTGCCTTCGACTGGGCTGGTGATCTCAGGGTCCTGGGATCGAGTCCCACATTGGGCTCTCAGCTTGGTGGGGGGCCTGCTTCCCCCCCCCCCCCGCCCCGCCTGTCTCTCTGCCTACTTGTGATCTGGCTGACAAATAAAATCTTTTTTTTTTTTTAATAAAATCTTTTCTTTTAAAGATTTTATTCATTTGACAGAGAAATAGAGAGCACAAGTAACCAGGACGGCAGGCAGAGGGGGAGAGAGAAACAGGCTCCCTGCTGAGCCCGGAGCCCAATGTGGGGTTCAATCTCAGGACCCTGAGATCGTGACCTGAGCCAAAGGCAGACACTTAACCCACTGAGCCACCAAGGTGCCCCAATAAATAAAATCTTTAAAAACAAAAACAAAAAGAATTCTAGGGGCGCCTGGGTGGCTCAGTGGGTTAAGGCCTCTACTTTCGGCTCAGGTCATGATCCCAGGGTCCTGGGATTGGGTCCTACATCGGGCTCTCTGCTTGGCGGGGAGCCTGCTTCTCCGTCTCTCTCTGCCTGCCTCTCTGCCTACATGTGATCGCTGTCTGTCAAATGAATAAATAAAAAGATTAAGATTTTATTTATTTGAGAGAGAGAAAGAACGAGCAGGGGGGAAGGACAAAGGGAGGAGCAGACTCCTTGAGCAGGGAGCCAGACAGGGGACTTAATCCCAGGACCCTGAGATCATGACCCGAGCCAAAGGCAGAGGCTTAACTTACTGAGCCACAAGAGTCCCAGAGTCTTGGCCAACCTTTTCTTTCCTTTGATTCCTTTTTCCCATCCCTTGGGTTCTTTGGTATCTATCAGGGTAATCAGAGAATACATTTGCCTTTTCTGTAGAGTGGACTGGATGCCGATGAGCCTCAAACCCGTTTGGGTCGTCTCTACTTGTATAGTTTCAACGAGGACAACTCTGCTCGCCCCCTGCTCGAGGTCCAAAGAAGAGGTACTTCCGCAATCCTGGACATGAAATGGTATGATGTTGGTAAAAATCCGTCTTGTCTGGAATTCGTCGTGAGTATCTGTTCATTTAATCAGGGAGCCCGATGCCTGTCAGCATTCAGTAAGATGGGGAAATGTCTGAACTTTTTCATTTCTTTATTGTTTTGCCCACCTGTTGGCCCTGGGAGGGTACTGTAGACTGGGGCTCCTTTCAGTTGTCGTGTTCCAAGTCCTAGGGTTGGTGGGAGTCTGGAAAGTGATGCAGGGGAGTCTTGGAACAGAACTGTAGGCTATAGCCTGGTTTTGGAGCTGAAATTTAAGTAAGTTCCTGAGGTCCATAATGCTATCCCGTGCCCTGGATACGTCCTGTGCTCTGACTGGCATATGAATTCTCCCCGCAGGTGCCACATCCCGGTGGCCGGCCATGCCCTCTTGGGCGTGGCAGACGCTGGTGGGTCCATAGAACTCCTCCGTTTGGTGGGGTCTGAGGTCAGTGACTAGGACCAGGAGTTGGGGGTGGGTGGGTCGGAAAGAATCTGAATGGAGACGGTTTGGGCGTAAGGCTGTGCTGCTGCGAACCTTTCTGTGGCATGATTTCTGTTCAGTGGCAAACTTTATCATAAAACATTCTAATCTAGCATGCAGTCTGTTTTGAATTACGGGGTTCTGCCTCTGACTCTGAGAAGAGGTCACCCATGTGTCCCCAGTGGAAGGGCTGAAGTGACAGGGCATTCATTCATTCACCTGTCAGTGGGTCTGAAAGTTCTTCTGTATGGAAAGCCTGGACCAGCGTTCTTAGGCTGATGCTGCTGGGGCCAAGAACAGCAACGAACTTCCTATGGGAAAGTGGTACTTGTCACCCATAATCAGGAAGGGCTGTGTCTCCCCTGTGGCTTTCTCAGACTGTTTGGTATTGGTCAGTGCCACGTGTTTGCAGAATGACTGCATCTGACGGTCAGAGGCTTGGGAGAACAGGGGATTCCTGTCGTCGAGGGAAAGCAGAGCCCACAAGACCAGCCCTGACTCGGTGGGAGGGACACACACCAGCACAGGTGTGCAGGCGGGACCGGAGCAGGTCCACTTGCTGTTGGGGTTATGGCGGCTGAGGGCTTGTGTGTAAAGGGCCGTGCTGCAGCCCTGTCTGAGGAAGGAGGGAGGAAATAATCTGGGGAAGACTGTGGGCCCATGAACCAGGTTCTGGCAGGAGCAGATCACCCTCAGACAGGACCCTGACGAAGCCGCCTGCTAGGAGCCTTTTAAGGGAGGTAAGCGTCGTCCAGGTTGTCTAGGTCATAAGATACTTGCGTAAGTCTTAGAAAAGAGAAGCCGCGTTGAATGGCTAGTTGCAGCTTCTGAAATGGAAACTAACGGAAAGATCCTGATGTCACTGTCCCTGAAGACAGAGTGTCCCAGCATCCCTTGAGGCGGGGAGAGGCGGGGGGCGCCTGGCAGTGGCGCTTCCTGGGGCCGTGTCTAGGAGTGCACGGACAGCGAAGGGCAGAGACCTGCTTCCGCTCAGGTCGCGTGTAGGAGTCCTCCTCCCACACGTGTGGGAGCGTCCAGAGAGCAGGGGCAGGGTCCACAGTGGTCCTCTCGTTCTGTGATGAATCAAGGACTAACACACTTTGTTCGTCTAGTAGTAGAGGAGGGAGTAATGGCCACGTGAGCTAGAGTACTCGTCTTTCTGGGGTTCTGGGCTGTTTCCCTCAGATAGCGCTCTCTTCTCTCCGGTAGAACGCTTCCACACTGCAGCCGGTTTCCAGCTTTGCCCTGGGGAAGCAGTGTCTGGCCCTGGCCCTGGACTGGTCCACTGGGAGAGCCGAAAGGTAAGGCTGGCGCTGGTGAGGGACCCCAGGCTTTCCTCTGGGGAGTCGTCGCTCTTCTCATGAAGAGAGATTCGCGACCTTGCGGCAGCCTTGATTGCAGCTTCCCAGACCGGGGAACGTCAGTACCACTCCTAATCTAGAGAGAACACGTTCCGGCTTTTCAGATAAAAGGAACGGTGTTTTCACCAAGAGAAGCTGACCGGATTTATTTTAACAAGCTCAGTGGTGGTTTCTGCCAGATGCCCAAACGTCTTAACGGGCAGGTCCGCAGACCAGGTCCATGGGGAACCTCTGCCATGAGATGTCGCAAGGTGTCACCCGCCGGGAACCAGAAGAGGGTGATGAGTTTGGGTCAGTGCATAAATTCAGCAGGGTTTCTCCCGTGGTTCCCTGCGTCTAGGGCCAGTGACCAGCCCTTGAAAATCATCGGCAGCGACTCCAAGGGGCAGCTCCACCTGCTGGAGGTGACTGAGGCAGGGCTGCAGGAGGTGGCCACGTGGCCTGCCCATCAGTTTGAGGCCTGGATCGCTGCTTTTGATTACTGGCGGACGGAAATCGTGTATTCAGGTTGGTACTTCCCCGCTGGGTGTTGGCCCCATGAAAGAGGGAGTGAGCAAGTGTGGCTCGTGTCAGGGCGGTGACTCTGGACGTGTTGGGACCTTGAAGACCCTCTGTGGAGACAAAAGCTGTAGCTGGTACTCGCGACTTAGCCGTTTAGGCTTCGCGGGGTCTTGGGTAGCGCTGACCGCGTGCTGGAGCAGCAGAGCCCGGTCTCCTGGTGCTCCTGGTATGTGACCCCGTGCTCCTGCTGCGAGAAATCCAGAGTTCCCACGTTTCCCAGTGCTGTTTCTGTGTCCAGTATTGACTTTGTGACACTGGGTTTCAGGCTTGTCTACTCCCTTCTTGGATACAGTTTACCTTCCCAAAGAAAAGGCCGAGAGAGAGAGGCTGGGTTCCCTGGTATCGTGGGTGGTGTGTGCACAGGTCCTGACGTGAGGAAGAGAGATTCCTCGAACTAGAGTTTGCAGGAGCTGGGCATCGGTGATCAGCCCCTTTCGGCCAAGTGGAGAGGACTCATGGGAGATGGGAGGCAGGGGACACTGGCCGCTGAGAGAAGGCAGAAGGGGGGCTCCTGGATGTGCGGAGAGGCAAAGAAAAGATCTGACCCTTGCTTCCCTCTGCAGCCAGTTGCCAGTAGTGCTCTAGGCGTCACAGCGCGCTGAGGGCAGGGACGTTCTCTTGGACTGTCAGGAAGCTGCGTGGTCCCCCACTGTCTGCCAGAACCACTCTCACTCGGCTCCTCGGTGGCCCGGTCCAGAGAGCACCCTCTCAGCTACGTTCCCGTGCTGACTGGCGCAGTCTTCCTTGAGTTATCCTGGACGTCTCCTCTGCCGATTGCTCCTTGTTCTACTTTGGGGGCTCCTCCCATCTGCTTAAAAGTGTTCCTGGCCTCTGGCCTCTGTCCGGTGCTCTTCTCTCTCTGCATTGTCACTCTCCTGATTTAGCTACGGGCCCCGTCTTCCAGAAACAACTGCATTTTGGTCGCTTAAGCAGACCTCTTTCTTTCCTTTCCTTCCCTTCCCCTTCCTTCCTATCTCTCTTTCTTTCTTCCTTTTAAGGAAATTTTTCTTAGTTATTTTAAGGCATCTCTGCACCGAGGGTGGGGCTCAAACTCACAACCCTGAGATCAGAGTCACACGCTCTTTTGACTGAGCCAGCCAGGCACCCCAGGATTTAATTTTTTTAGATCTTCTCATTCTTGGATTAGTACTACCTTGAGGCTTAGCTAATTCAGAGCAAGGGTATCGTGGCGGCTACGATTTCATAATTCAGCACCAACTCATTTTTTCACCGAATGTTATGGAGCATGTGCTGTGTCAGTGCAGTGTTCTAGGTGCTAGAGATACATGAGTGAACAGGACAGACAGCAGCCCCTGCTTTCACTGAGCGTACGTTGAGACGAGACACGCAGTGGGCGTGGCACAGTGCAGAGCAACTCAGAGGTGATCAGTGCTTTGGGAAGAAGAAAGGTAGGGGTGGGGGGTCCTGGGGTGCGGGCAGGTGCCGGCTGTCCTGTCACAGAGCGCGGTCACTGGGGGCAGAGGCCTGGAGCAGGAGTGAGCCTGCTGCATGGAGAGAGCTGTAGAACCAGAGTGGTGGGAGGAGTGGCAGACAGAAGGTGGGGAGATCAAAGTCCCAGGGCCCTGCAGGCTACGGGGAGGACTTTGGCTTTTGCTCAGAATGTACTGGGAACCACAGCAGGATGTTGGGCAGAGGGATGACATCTCCTGACTTACATCTTAGAATCCAAGGGGATCTTTTCCACTAAGGTGTTGAGTGTAGCTGCAGGGACGTGGGGGCGGAGCCCGGAGACCTGCCATGCAGGTGGTGGCAAAAAGGCCTCAGACCAAGTTGGGAGTAGGGCACACAGGGGAAGGGCCGTAGGACTTTGGGTGTCTGTGTGCAGCGGGTCACCAGGGTGTCCTGGTGGATGAACGTGCTGTGAGACAGGAGACACCAGCGTGCGAAGAAGCCGCTACCGGCTCTCTCTGCGCGTCTGCCACCGGACGGCAGCCCCTGTCGGAGGTTCTCCCGCAGGGATCACACCTGGTGCACCGGTTCGGTCGGTCTCCTTAGTTGTAGGCCGTGTTCATCCCGTCTCCCTTCGTCTGTTGTGGGAGTCCGAAGCGTGCTCAGAGAGTGTCTGTTGATGGGCAGGTTGAGTGGAGGGGGGCCAGGTGGCGGGCAGGTGGGTATGTGGGAGGGTAGACAGTCGAGTGGATGGACACGGTGGTCAGACCCAGGTGTTTTCGTTGGCTCCCTTCACTCTCCCGTGGGCCTGTGTCCCAACTTTGCTCCCCTTCCTCCAAGATAGCCACCAGTCCCCTTTATCTGTTTTTCTTTCTTTTTTTTTTTAAGATTTTGTCTATTTATTTGACAGAGACAGCGAGAAAGGGAACACAAGCAGAGGGAATGGGAGAGGGAGAAGCAGGCTTCCCGCTGAGCAGGGAGCCTGATGCGGGGCTCGATCCCAGGACCCCGGGATCCTGACCTGAGCCGAGGCAGACGCTCAACGATTGAGCCCCCAGACGCCCCAGTACCGTCTATCTTGTTGTTGCTTTTCTTTAAAGACTGTGGATGATGGGGCCAGCTTCCCCTTTCTGCCTATTTTTTCAGTCCCTAAGACAAGCAGGGGTGCTTTCTACTGTAAGGTTACAAAGGGTGCTTCCCTTTAAAACACATGGAGGTGGGCTGAAGGTTCCAGAAACGCAAGGAATGCTCCTGCTTGCCGCCTCCTGCCCGCGGTTCCTGTTCAGAGTTCTTTGCTATGGCAGCTTGGGTTTGCGGCGCCAGGACCGCTGACTGCCGGAGCCTACGGAGCGGCCGCTTCAGCCAGGTCGTGACCTGGAAACTCTTCCCCTAACTTCGTGGCCTTCCTGTCTTCCCCGCGGGGCCCCCCCCCCAAGTCCGAAGACACAGTTCCAGCACAGGGCTCTTCTGCCTGCTGGCCCCTGAAACCACGGGACCGCCCATGGACATCAGAGCCCTCCCTGGAGGGGAGCGGCTGCCTCCTGTTGTCAGTGCCGTTGTCAGTGGGCCTTTCTGTTTCCACACAGGTGGGGACGACGGCCTTCTGAAAGGCTGGGACACCAGGACGCCTGGCACATGTGTGTTCACTAGCGAGAGGTGAGTTACCAAGGGACCAGCCCTCGGCATGTAACACCAGCGCCCCATCCCTCCTCTGGGGATGTTCCCTGGGGGTTGGGACCCTGCGCGGGCGCCGGCTCAGACCTCACACTTTTGCCCACAGACACTCCATGGGCGTGTGCAGCGTGCGAAGTAGCCCCCACCGGGAGGACATCTTGGCCACGGGAAGGTGAGTCCCTTCAGGGTGTCCCGGGCTCCGTCTTCCTTCTTTCACTTGTTTTCTCACGTTGACCATCGCGGTGCTGTCGGGTGGGCCCAGCTGTTCCACCAGAGTGTGGAGAGCTGGGCTTGGGCAGGGCCTCTGTCCCAGAGGAAGGAGTGGCGTGGGTGTCCCTGGGAGGTGGCCCTTGCACCTAGGGGGTTTGGGGGAAAAGCAGCTGTTGGTTTTCCTGCATGCTCCCTGTGGGTTTCAGCTACGATGAGCACGTTCTGCTGTGGGACACTCGGAACATGAAGGAGCCATTCGCAGACATGGCCGCGCAGGGTGGAGTGTGGAGGCTCAAGTGGCACCCTTTCCGTCACCACCTGCTCCTGGCAGCGTGTATGCACGGCGGCTTTCAGATCTTCAACTGCCAGAAGGCGATAGGCGAGTGAGGGCCCCGTGGCAGGCAGGCCTGGGGTGGGGGTTCCCAGTGTCCCTACTCCCTGGCTCTGCCAAGCTCCTCCTGCACGCTCTACACATTCCCCGGCTCACACCCTAGTCCCGCCAAGGCCCGTAACTGGGCCAGGCCCAAACTCAGTCTGCGGCGCTCTGCTCCTTCACCACAGTCCTCACCTGACCAGCTCGGTCACCCGGGTACCTCCCGCTGGTTAGCTGTCCTCTGCCCTGTTAGGACTCCGCTCTGGAAGCGTCACCACCTGTCTCTTCCGTAGCCATCCTTGGCCCGCTTTCTGCCACGTCCTTCCTGCCTGTGCACGGTCTGGTCTGGCTTCCCACAGTCTGGTCTGGGTTCCCGTGCGTCCCACACACTTCAGCTCTCTCCCTTGCTCCCGCTCTCTGGGCAGCACCCAGTTCCGCGTGGGCCTGACCCACTTGGGGGCTCTCACTCTAGGTTGGTGTTACGGTGGGTTCTCGGAGTTGCCAGGCAAACCGTGTCCTTTCTCTGGCCGATCTTCCTTTACCGGCAGAACTTTTGCACATTTTGTTCTCTCTTTTCAAGCCCCCAACGCCCCCCTTTCCCTCCTCATAGTCTCAGTCTGTGACTCCCCCCCACCTTGTCCACACAAGGAAGCGACTGAGAGACGCCACCTCTACCTCATCCGTGTGGCTCTGCAGCCTGGTCTCCCCTGCGCGGGGCTGCGCTCCCAGCTTCCTGTTCGGTGTCTTCGGTTCCGCCGTCTGTCGCGCGTCTGCTCTGCTAGTTCCATGCACGTGCAGTTCTCAGCCATGTGAGGTCTCGTGTTTTGTTTTTTTTTTTTTTTTTAGAAGATTAGCAGACAGCGATGTGGTTTCTTTTATTTGTTTGACAGAGAGAAATCACAAGTAGGCAGAGAGGCAGGCAGAGAGAGTGAGAGAGAAGCAGGTTCCCTGCTGAGCAGAGAGCCCGATGCGGGACTCGATCCCAGGACCCTGAGATCATGACCTGAGCTGAAGGCAGCGGCCTAAACCACTGAGCCACCCAGGCGCCCGAGGTCTCGTGTTTAATGAGACGTTGCCCTCTGAGACGTTGCCCTCTGAGCCCTGCTCTCGCTGCGTGCCATCAGTTTTGGGGTGTGGTATGTTTGCATTCATCTCAAAGTACTTTATAGGGGCACCTGTGTGGCTCAGTGGGTTAAAGCCTCTGCCTTCGGCTCGGGTCATGATCTCAGGGTCCTGGGATCGAGCCCCACATGGGGCTCTCTGCTCAACAGGGAGCCTGCTTCCCTCTCTCTCTGCCTGCCTCTCTGCCTACTTGTGATCTTTCTCCCTGTCAAATAAGTAAAATCTTAAAAAAAAAAGTACTTTCTAATTTCCTTTGTGATTTCTTCTTTGACTCATTAGTTATTGATGAGTGTGTTGTTTAATCCCACATTTTTGTGACTGTCCTAAATTTTTTTTTTTTTTAAGATTTATTTATTTGTTTGACAGAGAGAGACCACAAGCAGGCAGAGAGAGGGGAGGAAGCAGGTTCCCCGCGGAGCAGAGAGCCCGATGCGGGGCTCGATCCCAGGACCCTGGGATCATGACCTGAGCTGAAGGCAGAGGCTTTAACCCACTGAGCCACCGAGGCACCCCTGTCCTCAATTTCTGACACAGATTTCTAATTTCATTTCTTTGTGGGTTCCTTTAAGTTTATTGAGACTTGCTGCTTGCATTTGTGTGTGGTTGGTCCCAGAGAGCGTCCCGCGTGCCCTTCAGAAGAGCGGGTTCGGTGGCTGTGGGCGGAGCGCTCTGCAGATTCTCTTCAAGGGATCTGTTGATTTTCTGTCTGGTTATACGTTAGTTTTTTATTTAAAAATATCTTTTTCTAAGTATTTCCTATGCCCAACGTGGGGCTTGAACCCACAACCCATAATCAAGAGTCGCAGGCTCCACTGGTGGTTCATTATTTTTTTTAATGTGTCTTTGATATTTTCTCATTTTTATTATTTATTTAAAGATTTTTTTACTTATTTCAGAGAAAGAGAGAGAGTGCGTGCATGTGTGCACACTGGGGGGGGAGGGGCACAGGGAGGAAGAATCTCAAGCAGAG